>CATIWK010053598.1:0-41433 GCA_949634005.1 Mallotus japonicus | reverse complement strand
CTCTGCTAGAGTCTGCAAAAAGAGCAAAGTTGCAAAAAGGAGCAAATGGGGTGGAAGAGAGGAAGCCATTTTTGGACAATGAAAAGAAAAAAAGATGAGTAGCAATCATGCGGGTTAATGAAAGCTCGAATGTCATTCACGGTGTGGTGGTAATTGAAGTGGGTGATCATGCGGGTTCCATCTGCCAATCTTAGCTGAACCGAAGTAGATAACAATGTTTCATCCATAACTAGACCCATGGAAGGATCTAGGGCAGTGTTAAGAGGAGTTGAATTAATTGTTGGCTTAGTTGCTATAGGAGCGTTGCTACCTAGAGTTCTTCCCACACCCTGAAATGGAACATAGCGCTGCTTCTCTAGCTCCTGCAAGAAAATAAATAATGAAGTTCAATAAAGCTTAACTAGTAATCTATTCAAAATATATTGTGAACAGCTTGCAGATGCATTTAGATAAAATATAATGAGGTCTGCAGTATTTATAGCAAAACAAATTGTCCAGCTTCTATTACAGTTTTCTTGCCTTGTTGAAGTCTTTAATATTAACAAAATGTCATTAGGTAATATGGGATTCTACTATGAATAATTAAGCTAACTCAATCGAATTCAAAAGTTGATTATTTCCAATCAATACTATCTCTCTCAGGTGTTTATACTTCAATTAACCGTTGACTCTAGGACAGAAAGGCTACAGAGCTTGAGGAAGATGGAGACTTGGGGTGTAACCACTTATCCAGTGACCCATTTTTTGCATATTCATAGACTAAAAAGCAATCTGCAACTGATGACTTTTTTATTTTTAAGGACTTGTATATGTATGGCTGATATGCCTATGCTTTCTTGGAGAAGAACCCATACCATATGCCTCCGCCTACAATCACCATCAACAAAGTTGCAATAAGAGACTGGCCACGCCTACAATCACCAACAGCAAAGACACCTTCTACACTGGTTAAGAAGCGGCCATAATCTGCCTTGAAATTTGATCGATTGTCTCGCACCATGCCCAATTTGTCTACCAAAATCTGAAAAAACAGCAAAAGAAATTGTAAGCAATTGGAATATATGTGAATTTGCATGACTAACACCATTAACAGGTGACAGCCCAACAACTATGTGTTCATAAACATAAGCAAAAATCATTTACTTCAAACCTGAATAAATTTCCCTATAAATGATTTCCAGAACTCAATTTCTCTAAAAGAATTGCTTACTTAACGTGAACATAAAACACTAACCGATTCTGGGCCGAGGAATCCCATGGCTAAGAAAACAAGGTCAGCTTCAATAATCTCCTGACTGCCTTCAACCTCCTTAAACTGAAATTTCCCTCTGGAGTTCTTCTCCCTGTGCACGCGAACCACCTCCAGACCTTTCACATTTCCATTCTCATCTCCAATAAAACGCTTAATCAGCACCTCATAGGACCTTGGGTCTTTGCCAAACTTCTTACCAGCTTCTTGGTGCCCATAATCAACGCGGAATATACGAGGCCACTGTAAAATACCAATGTTACATGAATAAACGAGGGAAGGTGGGAGGTAGGGGAAAGGAAAAGAGGAGATATTTTGGGGTCATTTTAGTCAAATAAACTTTCTTGCATACATGGCACTTGGAGTGGCAGCTGACAAAGCGAACTATGGGTCCCACCGTAGCTAACTCACCAAACGGCCACCATGTATTGGTCAGAAGCACCACTTTGATACACTTTTTGTGAGTTCAGACACTCCAAAATTAAAAAAAAAAAGTCCAGACATCAAAATAGCAAAATTTAAAAAGTCCATAAACCAATTGTACAATTTTTCCTTTACTTAATTATTTCATTTTACAATTCGTGCATTGCATAGATTCATGACTTGTATATTTTAAATGTTGAGCTAAGTTAAAAATTTGACAAGTGTCCATCTTCATAATTCAACATTTCACAATATTTTTCTATAAAAATATAAAAAATATTATTTTAAAATACACATATTCTATTATATGTAAAATAGTCTAGTTCAATTACATGTAAAATATAACTCTTTCTTTCCTATAAAAAATTATGTATGTTTTTCTAATTAAAACATTTTTTCAACTGTTTTCTATTTTTTTTTTCTTTTTTTTATTTAACTATTATATATATATATATATACTCTTAATAAAAAATAATAAAATAAAGTTATTACAATAACTTTTTAAAATTATATTTAATTAAATTATGATTTTAATTTATTAAAATTATTTAATTAATTATTTTAAAAATATATATTATTTATAATTTACGCAAAGCACATATTCACGGCTAATTTTTTTATTAGTAAAACCAAAGTTCTAAATTTTTTTAACAGTTAATTTTCATAATATAATATGATTTTTCCCATTTCGTATGGAGAAATAAAGTTGAAATTTTTTTAATTAAAAATAGACTATATTGTCATTATCATAATAACTTGTTATTATTAATTAATTGAAGAAAAAAAAAAAGGATATAAGATAAGAGGTGAAGGTAAGTGTGGTAAAGTCCAACACGTATGATGTTAACGTATACTATCCAAAGAGCCAAAAAACGTGAAAGAGAGTCAAATGAAGAATGGACTAATACACAAATAGACTCTTCAATTTGTGACACTAGATCAAATAGGTTTGAATTGAACGTTTTTAACAAATATGACTCAATACTTCTACTTTTAGTAGGGCTTGAATCGGGTTGGTTTGGGTCGGGTTTGAATTTTTTTCAAAACTCAAAACCGACCCGAACCGAAGTTATATGTCGGGTGGGTGGTTCAGTTTTCGGGTATCTGATAAATAATAAAAAAAAAGAACTGAAGAAACAAATGATCTGCAATGGTCTGATGGCTAAGGCGCGCATCCTTTGCCTCCTACAACCCCGGTTCAAGTCCTATCTAAGGTAGTTTTGAAGGTTTTTTTGAAAAAATTGACAGAAAATGAGCCTCAAACCTCCAAACCTCACAATTTTAAAGAAAAAGCGCCCAACCACTCTGCCAAAGTCTTGATTTGAACATATATATATATATATATAATATTATAAATTTCGGTTTTTCCGGTCGGGTCTGGTATCCGACCAAAATTTACAAATTCTCAAAAATCAAAACCGAACCGACTCAGGTCGGTTCGGTTTCTGATTTCGGTTTCGGGTGGGTTTTACACAACCCTAACTTTTAGTACCAAATAAGCCCAATTTTGACTCAAACTCTGCTCGTGTAACTCAAATTCTATGAAAATAGAGTGAGAATTTATCCTGAAAATTTTATTAATATTTTTAAACTAAATGAAATTTAAAATATTCAAAAAATCGACATTAATCAACCAAACTCTTTGTTTTCTACTCTCTCTTTCTCTCTCTTGCTACTTCCCCTTCACATTAAACAAAGGGTTTTGAAAAGTCGAACTATTATAAATACTATTTTTTGAATATTAAATAAATTAGGATTAAAAAATTACTAATTTTTATTGAGAGTTTGATTGTCACACTTATCATGATATCAAAATTGGACTTATTGGTAATAAAAGTAGAAGTATTGGGTCCTATTTGTTGAAAAAGTACAATTTGGATCCATTTGATCCCGTGTCACAAGTTGAAGGGTCTATTTATGTATTAGTCCAATGAAGAATGGGGCCCAATCTAAAGCAGTGATAAGATGAGTGAAGATCAGCCGTCGGTATCGTTGACTGTTTCGCTTTTACCCCGCACGTGTACTCCGCCGGGCCAATCCGCACGGCGCTTTCTTTCATTTTGTCAATACTCCATCTATTTTTGCATTGCTTCAATTCAATAAAATACAATTGGACCACCCCAATAGATAATTCTCTTTATTTATAAAATTATTTGAAGCATAAAAATATTTATTTATTAATTTATAACTTGAAATATAAAAATTTGGCTAAAAACACAATTAATTATTAAACTTCATCAAATTTTTATTAATTATTAATTTAATAAATACAAGTTCATTTCAAATGGTTTCTATTTTTAAAATACTATGAAAGGAGTAGTTACTCTATCATTCTGCCTTATTATCGTTTATTCTTAATTTTTAATATTTCCTAAATCAACATAATAATTATTTTATTACACAAATTTTATAGTACTATGTTTTTTGGTCTTGCGTAAATAAAAAAATATATAAACATTGACATGTTGCTACAAATATGATTTTATGTGTTCTCTTTTGATAATTTTATTTATTTTACAATGATCAAACATTTTATCTTATTTTGTTTTTTCTTATTAGGAATATTGATATTTAAAGTTTATTAGACTTTAATCAATTTAATTTAATTTGTATAGAATTATAAGAACGGCAAAAGTTTTTCAATAACTATTTAATGTGACTGTATATATCATAATTCAAATTTAAGATATTGCTTAAATAAAAATAGCCATTTATGAGCGGATTCTAACATTATTGGGTTAATCTTATTCTATTTTTAAGTTACTAATTAGCAACTTGAGCATTTGACTAATAATATTTTCTTTGGTTATTTCCTCCGCGCCTCTAGTCATGTTGAAGGCTAGAATTATCCTGCAATTTTTGAACATTAGTTCTCAATTAATGGACACAAGTATTTAAATGGGAATAAATATATAAGGGGTGGTTGGATTTATACTTCGAAATTAAAATTACAATCAAGTTAAAAATTTTAACAAAATGTTTAATTTATAAATAAATCGAAATAGTAATAAATATTACTTATATGTGAAAATTTCATATGTTTATAATTATTTTTTACATGCTAAAAATCTATTATAAAAATTAATTATTATTTTGATAAATATTTGTATTAAAATATTAAAATAATTATTTTTAATACTTTATATATTTTATTTCATTGCTTAAAAAATATATTTTATTTCATAAATTTTAATAAGATATGATAATATTTAAATATTTAATCAATTTATTATTAGATTGACTTGATTCCTATGAAAATAAAAATTCATTCCTTATCCTGATAATGAGTGATTCCCATTAATGGAAATTCATTCCTATTTTCATGCAAAATTTTAGTCAACCAATATTAAGAATCGAAATCGCTCAATTTTAATAATTAAATTTTATTATTGTATACATAATTATAATTAAGAAATATTTTTTATTTTTATAATCAATTTATATAAATTTTAATTTTCTTATAATCTTATATGCTCAATTTAATTTTTCATAATATTAATAATTTATAGTCCACTAAATAATTAAAAGTGCACTGATAACCCACACATGCAATTAGAGTTTTTTGAGAATAATTAGTGTGCTTATTCATTAAAAATTTAATTTAGTATGATTAAACTCTCAAATAACATATTAAAAATTTATTACTTACGCATAAAATTTATTGTTAATCAATTATATTATAAAAATTTTAATTATTTTTTAGTTAAGTTTCATTTACTTTTATTAACAAGGGTTGAGTTTCAATAATTGGATCCATTATTATTCATAATAAAAAAAATTTATATTAATATAAATTGATAGTGACAAACACTTTTGCATAATTTTTTTTGAACAACTGGGAAATTAAGAGAGGAGTGAGGGATCGAACCTATTACTTCACCTTATAATGTCCATCACTTGAACCAATAGACTACAAAGGGAGGACAACACTTTTACGTATTTTTTAATTATTATAATAATTTTTTCTAACGGTATTAGATGTTTAATTTTATAATTTATAATTTTTTCTAATTCTAATATATTTAAATAAAAAAACTTTTTACCAAAGGTTGAGTAACCTAGTAGCATACTAGGTCAATTGTATTTTACTTTTTTCTCCTCAGTTAAAAAAAAAATTGTTCTACTAATTAGATAAGGATTGCTCATCCTAAAAATAGCTTATTTTAATGATTAAAATTATACACAATTTATAAATGGCTAAATTAACTTTTTCAATAAAATAATTAATAAGGATTAATAAAAATGGTCATATCTATTTTATTGTTTTAATTATAATAGAGACTCAATAGAGAACTTATATTTGAAAATTTTTTAAAAATGACAAATCAATGAAAGATTAGCTAAATTGTCACTTCTTTTAAAAATATCCTAAAATGTAGATTCAAATTCTACTGTTTTTATTTAAAAGAAGAGGATTTTCCCTTATTGTACAATACATTAATCTTAAATCATATCTTTTATAGAAAATATTATAAACATACAATCGATCAAAAAAATCAAACCTTCGAATCAATTATCTCGTCATACGGTAGGAAAATAATGTAATAAACATGAACTCGATAAAAAAAAAATCAATTACCTCATGCTATGGTACGAAAATTCAATTCTCATCAAGGAATGCCAAGATCAAATTCACTTTCCACCCATGTTTATTTTATGGAACTGATAACAGTTCTGCAGTTTGTTTCTTTTCATTATTTAATCATTCCAATCGATGATAATATAAATAATATATAATCTCAGAAAGCTATATGCAAAATATACAAATAGTTACATAGTTATCATTATCTTCTTCTGTGGAAAATACTTACCTACTACTCTATTTTATACATTTTAAACAGTAGTGTCATTTATAGTAGCCGCAATATCTGATTCTTCCCGGTGTTTAGATTTCGTAGATGTATGATTTCCCGAGCTTTTTTAATTTGACATCTCCGAATAATAAGTAAATTTTGATTATTTTAAAATTTGAACCGTGTAAATCGCATAAGGAAAATAAAAATTTTATAATATATATACTTTTAATATATAAAATTTGAATCAATTCAACTAGTAAATGTTGGTATAATTGTATTGGAGTTTTTTTTGTCTAAATCACTGTATTTAGAATTATTCTGATTAATCCGGTTCGATTCAGGTAGAACCATAAGAGCGGTAAAAATTTTCTAACTAATTCAACGTGGTTGTGTACATTAACACTCGAACCCAAAACTTCGCTTAAGACTTAAGTGGAAATAACTTCTCCCAATAAGTATTGGAGATTGATATTTTTCAAAACATTTATTTGACACATAATGCATTGGACTTGTAAAAGAATCTAGCTTAAAAATGTTTAACATTTTATTTTTGGCTCTCAATTAATGTGGCAAAGCCAACTAGCCACACAATAGATTAATTTAAGAACATATTGTATTCTCGATTTGTGTATTAATGAGTTATTTTACACCATAACAACATAAATATTCTGGAACACTAAATGATAAACCGGAAGCAAACCCATGTAACAGCTACTTATGTAAATTCATAATCACTTTACCGTCTTTAGTATGTGGTTTTAATTGATTTATAAAATTTATTTTGCTGGATTTATAAGAAGAAAATTATTTCTAATGTGTAGTCAAGCTTTATACTCAAAATGATTTTACTTTTCTGCTAATAAAAGGAAAAAAAAAATTCACTGGCAATATATATATATATGGAGCAAGAAGTCGAGGCATCTGTGTGGTGTGAGTCAAAAATGTAAACAAAGCCACCTGTCCTAATTGACGCACAACCTTACCTCATTAGGCCAAGTCTCTGATTAAGCTCATCACTCCTTTCACATTTTGGTCTTAGTCTACTTCCTCCTTTTTATTGCCGAGTCCATCGCATTTGCTCAAAAAGAACTTCAATATCACAATCTCATCTCTCTCTCTCCCTCATTTTTGTTTTCTTTTTCTTTCTTTAATCTTTATTTTTTTAGATGGACCAGCACACACAATTCTCCATTACCACTACTACTTCTACTGATCCAACAACAACAACAACAACAAGTGATCCCTTAATTAACTCTACGTGGAAGCACGATGCCTGCAGAGTCATGGACATGGACATGGACCCTTCTGCTGATAAAGAACTTATGAACTACTACAGCTCTAAGCATCATTCTCAGGCCATTTTCAATGGAAAAGGAGTGCTTCGTGAGATGAATTTCTTTGCTAAGCAAAAATCTCCACCCCCAGATCATGTAATCAAGAAAGAAGCTATAGATGCTCATGATGTTGACGAGCTACGTCAAAAGAAACAAGATGTGAACGTATGCAGTATATCTATCTATCTGCCTATCCTATATATCAATCTCCTTAATATATCTATGTACTAACATGATGATTGCATCTGTTTCTTTATCTTCCTATGCAGACTGGTTTGAATCTTCTAACTGGAGGCATGGTTGCAGATGATGGAGCATCTCAAAACAAGCAAGATTATAATCAAAGAATGAAGGAGGTATATACATATATACGAATAATTTTATCTGGGATTTTAATTTTGATGTTATTTTTTCTAGATTATTTTTCTCTTTTAATTAGTTAAGGAATCTTGTTTCAATAAGACTGTTACTGGTGCAGCTTGAAGTTTTACAGACAGAAATAAACCACACCAACACAGAGAATCAGCGGTTGAGAGGCTTGATTAATCAAGTAAACAATAAATACTATGCCCTACAGATGCACCTTGGTGCACTTATGCAGAATCATAAGGAAATAGACAAGAAACATGACGAGGTAAGCTAATATTACAATCATATATGTGTATGTATACTCCGTCATAGCCATGGACTAATACTATGTTTCCAGGTGGTGAATGGTGCAAGACAATTTCTGGATCTTGGTAAAGCAGCTGATCATATAGTTGAATTAAAGAAAGATCATCAGTCAACGTCTGAAGAAAGATCTGGGGATTGTTCATTATCTCCTAATATAATTGAGTCAATGGAAACCGCTAATAAGTCTCCGATCAATAACAGCACTTCTGTGGATGGAACTGCTCCCAGTGCTGATTTTCGGAGCTCAGAAGAACCCTTATTTCATAGATGGCTTGCAAACAAAGTTCCCAAGTTTAGTAACAATTCAAAAGATGTTGATCGTGAACAAAAGGAAGAAACGATGTCTACAATGATTAGAAAAGCTCGTGTTTCGGTTCGAGCAATATCTGATGCTTCCACGGTAAGTACACTAATTAATGGTTTTTCACATACCGTGTGCGCGTGCATACGTGCGTATGTATGTTCTTTCTGAATCATTTTCCTTTGCAAAGTATAGTTTGATTTGACAAAAAAAATCTAAAAAGTTAATTAGCTACGAAAAGTAACTTTGAAAATAGCATATAAAGCAGACGCATGTATATATGTTAAAGAACATAGTTTTACACTTTCAAGCTATTTTCCTAAGAGCCGAAAGACACTTGAACAGGCCAACAAGAATCATTTTGCTTGCCATTGTGAATTGATTTCTTTTTCTACTAAGTTTGTTTTTAGAAGTAAACGTTGATTTATCTTTCTACTGGTACTTAATTTCCTTTTTAGAAGTAAACTTAGACTATATTATAGAGATAGGCCGGTGGTGCTAGAACTATGTATAAAATTAAGCTAATTAATGGGATTGATTGTACCAATTTGAGAACTAAATGTTGATGCTGTAGATCTCTGATGGATGCCAATGGAGAAAGTATGGGCAGAAATTGGCTAAAGGTAACCCATGCCCTCGAGCTTATTATCGATGCACCATGGCATCTGGATGCCCAGTTCGCAAACAGGTAATTAATTAGACTACTCTATTCTTAGATGATCAGTTCTTACAGGAATTAATGTATCGTCAAGCTAATTAGAAATAATGATTTTTATCCATGCACAATATATAGGTACAAAGGTCTGCAGAGGATAGATCAGTTCTTATAACAACTTATGAAGGTCATCACAACCATCCACTGCCTCCCGCTGCAATGGGGATGGCGTCTACTACATCAGCAGCTGCATCAATGCTACTTTCTGGGCCAATGTCTAGCCCAGATGGCCTAATGAACAACAATTTATTAGCTAAATCATTGCCTTACCCTTGCCCACCATGCTTTGCATCACTTTCTGGTTCAGCTCCATTTCCTACTGTAACATTAGACCTCACTCACCCGCCTGCCATTTCCAATTCCTCTCAAAGAATTGCTCAAGATCATCAATTCCATTTCGCACCAAACTTTTCTGGTCAATCCCTATACAATCAAGCTAGAGGTTCACATCTTTTTAGCCCTCAAGGAATGGATCAGCTGCAGCCAGCTGATGTTAATGCAGCAACAGCTGCTATCACTGCAGACCCTAACTTCACTGCAGCTCTGATTGCAGCAATTACTTCTGTCATTGGCAATGCTCATGCAAATAATAGTACAACAGCCCCACAGTAAGAAACAATAATATTGACAACAATATATAAGCATCAGTTTCATAATTTTGACTGACAATGTGTAGTGCAAAGAGGGGTTTTTTCCTTTTTTTTTTTTTTGGTGGGTTAATTGGCTCGAATTGGAGAGGTTTTGAACTCGGGACCTCACATCCCTGGAGACCATGTATAGTGCAATGAGCTTTTACAATAAATGAAAGGATTATGGTTTTTAGTATCTGCATTATATTTTTCTTCTTCTTGCTTGCAGAAGTGTATCAAGGTCCATGGTGTAGGGTTTGATTGTTCATTCAAGCAAAGCACATGCATGCATGGGCAAGGTTGCTTTGAGATAGTTTCCAAAAAAACCAAGATTGGTATAACTAAATCCTTCACAATTGAAAATGTTGTTGAGGATTCTAACTATATAATCTACACTTTCCTTGTGATTTAGGGCATATCACTGATGATTATACAATGACATCACATTAGCAATATTTTTAATTAATTTATGTTGGAGCAAAATAAAAATTCACACTTACTTCACATTTGCAGATTAACATTAACCAACTATTCCATGTTGAAGAATGTATGTGTGTGTGCGTGTATATATATATATTGCAATTTTAGCCTCCCTAAACATTTGATATCTTATGCTTGTTTATGGATTACATGTATATTTTTACGGTTCAGTAATGATCTCAACCACTTTGAATTTTATTCAAATTTTCAAATTTTTTCACTTTTTCAATTGTATTTTTTTTTTTTGGAGTGCTTCAGTTGTATCAATTTGCTTTATAATAAATTTGATTTGTTTTAATTTTATTCAGGTCTCAATTAGAGTTTAAAATTTATAATGTTGGATACGTATATTGCAACTTTCTTTTTATAATTGTACCCTCAAATTGTATACTTTGTGTTCAATAAAAAAAAAGGTCATATTGATTGTTTTTATGGTCCTATCTAAATTGAATCAACTTAGTCAAAATTTTGAATATCATTAGTTTAAATAAAAAAGTATATGCATCACTTAAAAAATTAAAATAAATCAAATTTAAAATAGAGCAAATCGATATAATAGAAAAGTGAGTATGAAATTGTAAGTTTAACCTATGTTTAGAATAGTTGAGATCTATAATCCATACTTTACACCATCATGTGTTTATATTTCGATGTATGAAACATTTGAAAATTTTTAATAATTTTTTGAAAATTTGTATAGTATATATTTTTTCTAGAGAAAAAGATGAATTATTTATTTATTAAAAATTAATAATATATTCTGATGAACAAATAATATAAATAAAAGTACAATTAAAAAGTATTAACATGAGAAATCTTCGATACTGCCTAATAGTAGTTTTCAAAATTTCAATTCTGGGAATGTATAGATATTTTCTACTGTTAAATGATTAGAATTTTGTGGCAATCCGAATTATGATCCGATTCTAAATATTTTGATAGCTCGACTTGAAGAGGATTTTTTTATGGAGATCTATGGTGGAAACGGAGGACGACGGCTGCAGTACGGACTTGACCCGATTGGAGCGACCCAGTTTGATATAGGATTTTATATATTTTTTATATGTGGATGTTTGGTGATTGTACTGTGCACTTGAAAGCGGAAATCAATAAAATTTCTCTTTCTGTCCGTAAACGTAGGTCACATTGGCCGAACCACGTAAATCTCTGTGTTCTTGTGTTTTTTTTGTTTAATCTCTTTCTATTTGTTATTTAATTTTGCAACATATACTTTAAACTTCAAAAGACTAAAAAAGATTTTCTTTCTAAATTACTGATATTTAAAGCATGTTGAATTCTAATGAATTTGATTTGGTCATTCGATTCGAACAGAATCACAAGAGCAATAAAAATCTTTCAACAACTAATTTAACACGATTGCATATATTACGACTCAAACCCGAAACATAATTTAAGTGAGAACAACTCTCTATCAACTGATTCTAATGGTTGCTGACTTCGATAATAGAAATATTGATTTATACATGAGTTACATGTTTATTTAGAAAATGTTTACATATAGCTAAAAGTTAAGTAATTTAGTGACATACTTGCTTTAATTAAGGATTGGATCTTATCTCACCTTTTCTGAGTGAAAAAAAAAATGTTTACAGTTATGGATGCAGCCTTTTAAAATTGTCTAAAAAATATAATCTTGATTGATACGCTAACTAATTCAGAAAAATATTCTACCTAAATTTCATAAGAATATAACAATAAGAAAGCCTTAG
The DNA here is from genome assembly GCA_949634005.1 of Mallotus japonicus. Taxonomy (NCBI): domain Eukaryota; kingdom Viridiplantae; phylum Streptophyta; class Magnoliopsida; order Malpighiales; family Euphorbiaceae; genus Mallotus; species Mallotus japonicus. Next base: position 29,101 of record CATIWK010053598.1, on the reverse strand, counting down.
GCATTTGAATCTAAGTACAACTGCTACATCCACCATTAATGGCATATATGGGAATCTAATTGTATGTTTCATCGTTTTGCACAACATATATCTTTTCCTTTATTATATAAAGCCTTGAGCTCAAATTCCCTTTGGAGAATTATTTTTAAAAAAAAAAGCACAGAAATGAATGTATATGTGGCTTTTGATCTCTGCACGTAGGACAGATTTTCAAGTCCCACATGATCAGTTTGAAACTGGGGTTAGCCGACATGTGTGGTCTATTACCTAATTACTTGTTAACTTGTGGACCAGGGTGAGGCTAATATTTTTCTCAACAAAGATAGGTTTCTTTTGGGACTAAACTTAAATTAATTATCATGACCATGCATGAGTTATCACTCTTTTGAAAAAAGAGAAAGCCTAGTTCAAGGTATTGACTCTTGAACTGGTAGTTAAGAAGAAAAAAAAAAAAAAACAAGGGTTTAGTTGAGTTGATTTTGAAACCCTAGCTAGCACCAATTTTGTAAATGGAAATACTCATTTTGCAAAGTAATGATAACAAATTTACTACTGAATTTTAATATTAATATTTATTCTAAACTAGTTATAAATTCACAATGTGCAAACTGTAAATTAATAAATATTGATCGTTCATCCATGTATTATGCAGACTGAAAATAATATATAGATTTTTTAAAATAAATAATTAAATAATTTTAATAAATTATAAATTATAAATTAATCAAATAATTTTTAAAATGGAAATTTAAAAAATTACAATAGTAGTTTTATTTGGTTAGAATTGGTTTATTAATTTATTTGAGTTAAATTTTAAAATTAATGAAAAAATAATACATTAAGTGCAGTTGATGAGAATGCATTAGTTGATGAATTTTTTTAACAAAATGCAAGTGTAAGCATAATATGACTTCTAGATCTATTAAATTTATTAAAAAAAAAAATCTAACTCCACCTTACCATTGTAATTTACAATATGTAATGACTTGTATAATAAATAATAAAATTTAATAAAAATTTGCACCTTATTTGAAATTTTGATACTACAAACTAAAATTATAGTGCATATATGATCTTGAAAAAATGAGAGGTTTAATTGAAAACAATAAAGGATGAATTTGTTCATTTCATGATACTCTAAGCGACTACTTGTTTGGGATGTGATGAATGAGAATCTCCATTTCTATTTCAGGTTTTATGAGCAAAATTTTAGAGAAAATACAAAATTTCAATGCAAGAGAATATCATGTTGATCTATAAATGAATATAACATCAGTGAATATAATGAAGATGAAAATAAATTTAAATTTAAAGAAAATTATTTTACATCTGAGCAACAAAGACAAATGGGACCAAAATAGTCATGCATCATCTAAAAGCAATCGGAAATTCACAAGTTAAAAAATGAGGTATGACAAAAAACTTATCGGATGTGTATTGCGATAGGTGAATGAGAAGTAATAGTACAAGACAAAAGGGTTAGGATACATATAATAGAGTTTTACATTGGTATTGATTTATTTGAGATTAATAGTTTAATGGAATTCATTTATAAATTCAAGTGAGTTTATTTGGTTTAAATGAAAATTTTATAAAATTTATTTTAAATTTTACTAACTTTTTAATTTTGTGAAATTGTTTAACACTAAATTCATTTTTATTGATGAATTGTGTTCGGTTCAAATGAATTTGAAATTCATTTTCAAATGAATTTTGGAAATGAAATAAATTTTTTAATGAAATTGAATCAAACAAGAGGAAAAAAAATATGAATTTGATAGTATTATTAGATTAGTATTGAGATATATATAATCGTATTTTAGTATTATTAGGTTATTATTAAAATATGTATAATAGTGTCTTAGTAGGATTAAAATATGTTTTTTAATGTGATTAAAACAATTTTTATAATTTTTATTAAAATATTATGAATTTTAATAATTAAATACATAAAGTAAAATGAGAGAATACCCACATTAGAGAAAATTTAGGAGCTTAGCATTTAAGCTATGTTTAATTAATAGTGGTAATAAAATATAATTTTTAGTGTGGTTAAAAAAATTTATAATTTTTATTAAAATATTATGAATTTTAATAATTAAACGCATAATCTAAAATGAGAGAGTACAGACATTAGAGAAAATCAAAGAGCTTAGCATTTAAAATATGTATAATATTGTTTTTTAGGAATAAAATATAATTTTTAATTTGGCTAAAAAAATTATAATTTTTATTAAAATTTTATGAATTTTAATAATTAAACATATAAATTAAAATGAGAGAATACTGACATTAAAGAAGAGTAACTGACATTAAAGAAGAGTAACTTTGCATAAAGCTGTACATGTAGAAAAAAAACTAATCATAAAATGTTTTAAATAATTGTACATTAAAAATTATAGTTAATTACTATAACATCCTTGAGATTTGATCTATTATACTACTAGGTTCCTGTGTTTTCAATAATTACAATAACATCTTCGAGGTTTTGCTTTATTAAACTATTACATCTCTACTGTTTAATTTACTCTTAAATGGACCAATTTGAAAAAATTAAAAGTTCTATTTGATCCCTAAATTAATAATATAGCTGGAAATTCATCCAATTCTTTTATTAAATTAATATAGATTTTTAATTCACTGTATTTTTATTACAATAGTAAAATTTTTTATTTGTAACATTAAAACAAATTTAAACCATATTGATTTAAAATTAACACTACTCTAATCGGAATATATAATAAATATTGTATTAATTAAGATTTATCATATATATTGATTTTCACTCAATTTCACTAATTATTGTCGTGCTAATATAACTAATGTAACAGTATTGCACTAATTATAATTTATCATATTGGCATGTACTTAATTTTGTAATTGGCATCATACTAATGTGATTATGTAATTGATGTCCATCAATTAAGGTTTACCATACTAATATGAACTCAATTTTTATGATTGGTGTTGCACCCTAGCTAAATGAGGCTTGCCAAGCTGAAATAAATTTTTTAATGAAATTTAATAATTACTCTCAAAGGATTTGTAAAAAATGTGTGTATATATGTATATATACATACACTAAATAATTTTTATGAGATTTAATAATTAAATCTCTATCAATATGATAAATCCTAATTAATGATTACATAATCATATTAACGTAGTAGCAATTCTAAATAAATATGTTTTAATTTTATTTTTATATTAAAAAATTATTTAGATATTATAATTATTATAACAGTAAAAGAATTAAAAAATCAATGATAATTTGATTAAAAAATTGAATGAATTTAAAATTATATTGTAAATTCAGGGACCAAATAAAACTTTTAATTTTTTAAATTGGTCCATTTGAGATTAAATTAAACAACAAGGATGTAATAGTTTAATAGTGTAAAATCTCAAAGATGTTTAAATTAATTATTGAAAATGCAAGGACCTATATAATAGGTCAAACTTAAGGGATGTCATAGTAATTAACCCTAAAAATTAATATATATCCTCAAACTAATGAAAAACTTGTTTACCTTTTTTTTAAAAAAAATTATCACTATTCGATATTTCTTGAACTTTAACTAATTCAATTTCATCTTAGTGTAATTATGGAAAACAAAAAGTTATCAACAATTATTTTAATGTTATGTATGCATTACAATTTAAATATAAAGTTTTACTTAAATTAGAATAACTTTCTATCATTTAACCTTTTTTTTTTTCAAGAGGCCACATTTTTGTTCAAAATTCATCCTGTAAATTTTTTCGGCTATTGATGAAGAATTTTCTATGTTAATGCTCTCTTCCGTAATAAGCCTGCAACCTAACCTATCATTACTACTTTTATTGACTACTGTATATGATACAACAGGGTATGTAGTTCATCTTGTACAGCTTCATGATGCCTAACAAAGTGGTTCAATTTTTACGGATGGAAGTTTGGTTAAATTTGGTGGTTTTTGACGGCTGCCCCTATTACTAATCTGATACAATTTAAAGCCGAAATTTGAATAGTTGTATAATAAGTTATAGGTGTTTAAATTTTTATAAGATCTATTCACTCGTATACAACTTAAATTTTAAATTTTAAAAAAAAATTAGTAGTAAATTCACACGTTGCGCATACTGCTTCTTAGTTATTCTGCAAATTTTACATACAATAAATCTGATACTTAGAAGATGATTTTGTATTACCTAGTAAGGTAACGGATGAAAATATGGACCAATAGATCCTTTGAATTTTGATCTTATTTCTACATTAAAGTCCACCGATTAACAGTAACTCAATATCAGAAGGACTAATTACTTTCATTAAATAAATACAAGTTGCCCAAGTTGTTCAAAAAAAAAATAAATACAAGTTGCCCAAGGAATAGGTCTACAATTTTCAAAAAAATATAGGAAAAAGTCATTTTTCTTTTAATAATAGAAATCCTAAAATTAAATTATAAGTTAATGCAATATAATTTAATGGAGATATAATTGTAAGGTGGGAGGTAGATATATTTAATGGAGAAAATATTGATTTAAATGATATAACCATTTATGATAATATTATTACTTTTATTATTTTAATTAGATTATAATATACCAGTTTAGATTTAATAGAAATCTATCTCTAATTTTAAGCTTTAAATGAGTTTATGCTGCAATCAAACAATGATTTTTTTTTAAGAAAAATTAGAATTTTTAAAAATGTTACACATAAAGTTTTAAGGGTGAATACTCAAATATGAGATAGGACTCTTGTCAAATTTTGGCCTTAATAATTTTATATATATATATATATTAAAAAAATTAAAATTTCAAAAAAATAAATATTAATTAATATTGAAGGCAAAAATAAAATTACCCAAAATTATTTTATCGACACATAACTCACAATATCGCTAATCGCGATGCCTATATCATCCTTAAAAAAAATTATAATACTAAAAAATTATCATAGTTGAAATTTGACTGATTCTTCTTATTTTGTGGTAAAAAATTGAACATAAGATGTGACTTGTACACAATACAAGTTTTTATAATTATTATAATTTTTAATTTAAAAATATAATATTCAATAGGGATTTTTTCTTGCATAAAGTTTCTATTTTAGATCGAGTACATTTTTTTTGCTTGAACTGTCAGTATTCAGAATTTTATTAAACTTTAACTAATCCGATTTAATCCGCAAAGAACCACAAGAGTAGTAAAAGTCTCCCAACAATTAATTCAACTCATATTTTTTAAGTAAAAACCTAGTTCATATTTTTTAACTAAATATCTAGTGTATTTTTAGAAATTGGTTAAATTGATACATAAGTGGCTACTTAAAAAACATTTTTTAGTAAGTTATGAATACTAATTTTAGAAAAAATATATTTCATCAAAATTTCATCACAAAATAATCCTAGCAGCTTTTTTTCTCTCTTGATTTAAAAAAAAAATTCAACTACCACCGATCATCTTTTAAATCGACAATGGTCTCTTATTATATCTTTTTATTTTCTCTATTTTATTTTATTTTACTGGATTTAATAAATACAAATCTCTAATTTATTTGTTTTATTTGATTTTTGTGAAATTTTGAATCTTTTATTTTATTTGTTTGTTTTTTTTATTTTCTTAGATTTAATAAATGCACTTTTTTTAAAAAACGTTCTTAATTGGGATGTACAATACATATTGATAAACGCAGTCATTCCTCGAAGATTTGTTATAAAATATGATAAATGGTTTCGAAATTTGATGGTCTTACGGAGAAAATTTTGATTGGCTATGGATGATGCCTTGAAGTTTTCTTTAAAATTTTATGGACACAATCAACACCCTGAAATGAGCTATGGATCGCTCATTCACAGTCGCTCTAATGCAACAATCAGTCAACATGTATAGAATTGATCAAGAATTCAGTAGTGGTGATTATGTTTATATTAAGTTGCAGGCCTTATCGATCGCCAACAATCTTTGCATTCCATGAATAAGCAGAAGGCGGTTTCAGCCTTGTGTTATGGTTCCTTCGAAATCTTGGATCATATTGGCAAGGTAGCTTACACCATTGATTTACGTACCTTCTTTTAAATGTTCCAAATCAGAAGGAAGTCCAAGCCTGCATACCTCTAAGCCATTGGCTATGCCTAATGCCTTTGAAGGCAACTTTCTTTCACCAGTCTATGGTTGTTCCTCTTAACTCTCTAGCTTGCTGCTGCTGGCACTACAGTGCCTTTATGTAGCCTTTCAATAGGCTTTGTTTGATGTTTATGTCCTTGGCCCTATTTTGAAATTTGTTTCAGTGATTGCTAGAATTATGAGATATTACCTTATAGAAAACCTATGTAATGTTCTCTCTTTCTAGTTGTCCACAAGGGCCTTTTAATGTACTCATGTTGTTTCTCTTAATGCAATGATCAAGTTGTTCAAAAAAAAAAACTTAAAAAACACCTTCCTTCTAGTCAACACTCCCGACCATTATTATACTCCTCATTCTGTTCTTATGGCAATTTTCGACCATCACATGGTAAAATAGTGTCAATCGAATGGAGTAATTCTGATATTACGAATCGAACGACGCTGACTCCATACGGTAAAAAAGAAAAAGTATGGAAAGAGCTCAATTTTCTTATTATATTGAGCTTTTTTGGTTAAGAGTTGGAGATGCTACTAGGGAATACAATGATGACCTGCTAACGATGATTTCATTTTTGAGGACAAGAGGCATATGATAAATGTAAAATAAAAAATTGTTCTAGCCGTTGGATTTATTGCTAAGAATTAATATGCTAGATGGTTTAGATTACAGTCTTTCTCCTTAAATTAAAGTTATATTTTAATTAATTTATTTTTATTAATAAATGACTAAATTATTCCGTTTTATATAAAAATAAACAAAAATATTTTAGTAATTTATATCACCATCAATTTATTGCACTCACGTAACTACTATACGTGCGTGTATGTATAATTTGGCAAGTGCAATAAATAGGTGATATATACACACACGCATAATCTATTTATGTAAGCCATGAATGCGTGTGTGTAATATATATATATATATATATAAGCATAATATTTCTGTAGACCTAAGTACTTGTATTAATTTATTATTTTACTCCCTATACTTTTAATTTTGCCAAATTAACACCTCAATTTGTTAATAACTTATTGTATAAACACTTGGTGTTATATGAATTTACCACTTTGCCCTCTGTACTTGCATGAATTTGTTAGTTTACCACTGTGTGCATACTGACATGTCATTCCGCTTGTCTTGCCAACAAAGCAATAAGTGTTTATATAATAGGTTATATACAAGTTGAGGTGTTAACTTGACAAAACTGGAAGTACAAGGAGTAAAGTGACAAATTCATACAAGTACAAGTGGGTGCAGATGTAATATGTCTATATATATAAACCAAGTTTAATAGTTTAATAAATTAATTAGGGATAAATACAATTTTGATCCTTGTGGTTTTGTATTTTTGCAAAATCAGTTCTAAGTTTTATTTTTGACTTTTAAATACCATATGTTTTACATTTTTTTTACATTTCAGTACCCTTCTAACTAATATCATCATTATTTTATAAGAAAAAATAATATAATATTAAATTTCAATGATAAATTTATTCTATATATAATTTACAATTATTCTAACCAATTGGTTATATTTAAAAATATTTTATATTTATTTTAAAAATTATTTTTTTTTATTTATAATTAAATTAAAAATACATCTAAATTTAATTTTTTGTGAGTTTATTGTAGTTAGTTGAAAAATATATTACTCATTATATCATTTTACCATTGAAAATGCATATTATTTTTACACTAAAGCATACATTTTAAACAATATTTATTAGAAAGGTAATAAAGTGTAAAAAAAATGTGAAACACATGATACTTAAAAGCCAAAAAAAAAAAATCACATTATTGGTTTTGCCAAAAGACAAAACCACAGAGATCGAAATTGTACTAATCCCAATTAATTATATAGCACAAACTTCTTAATATTTGATAACTCAACATATACTCTAATTATTAGGGTTGAGCATAAACCAACAGTGCCCGAATTTTTGAGCCGACCCGAATAGATTATTGGGCATGGTCCGGTTTTCGAAAAGCATAAAATGGCAGTTTGGTTAAGAAGTTAGTGATATCTCGATTTTCGATTGTCGGTTCAAGGGAGTTAATTTCCAATCGAACGGACCCGAATTTCTGAAATAATTATAACACTTAAAACGACAGTTGGTGGACTATAAAATGTTAAAACCCTACCCCTCCTCTCATTTCTCTCCTTCTTTCATAGCCGACTCCTCTCTTCACCTCTGCCTTCTCTTATCTCCTGTAACCTTATCCCTAATCTAACCTTAATCGTTTCTCTTCTCCAGCAAACTATGAAATCAAACCCTCTCTAATCCTAACCCTTAATCACTCATTTGTCTCTTTGGTCTCTCTAAGTAATCGTTTTGATTACTTTCAATCTTTTTTCATTAACTTAAACACAAACACATCAGATCCTTCATTTCATTTTCTATTTGTGTTGGTAATTTATGTGTTCTATGGTTATATATTTAGTTGATGAATATCATTTTTTTATTATTTTTGAACGGTTGGGGTTAAATAAATAGTTTTATTATTGATGATTCATATGGTTATACTTTTTTTTTCTTCTGATGTACATGGAAAATAGATTTTGTTTATAGATCTGGTTAAATTTTTTTTTTATTATATGTACATGCAAAATAAAATTTATTTATAGATTTAATCTTAAAAAGTTAGATCCGGTTATTTTTTTAGTATTTGTTTAATTTTTTCTTCGATTATTTTTTGAATCATACATGTTTGAAAAAAAAATTAATATATGTATATTTTTGTATGTGTTTCCTTTTTTATTGGATTTGTTTTTCGATATGAATTTTTGAAAAAAGAAATAAAGGACGTGCATGCATGTAAACGAACTTGATATTCACTTGTTCTGTTGTTTGTTGTACAGATCTAAAATATTGAAATTTATTTCAACTATAGTTTCTTAGATCTATGTCAAGCAGTCTGATTTTGTTTATCAATTTGTGTAAATACCATTTTTGTTTGCTCTGTGTGTGTGACTGTGAGTCCGTGTCTATTTCATTGAAAACATGTTTATACAGACTATGGTTTCTTTGATCTATTATAAAAAATAGTTTTTTTGATAATAATTTGATTAAATACCACTTGTGTGTGTTCTGTTCTGTGTGACTGTGTCTGTAGTGTTTCTGAATTGTAATTGGTGGAAGCTTAAAGCTTTAAGTTATAATTGAAAAGGGTGGAAGCTTAAAGTTAAAACTTCAAGCTATTAAGTTATAACTTAATAAAAGAAAAGAGTGGGAGTAGATTAAAGCTTGCTCAGTGCTATTTGTTAAACAATTGACATACATAGAGACATTTACAAATTTAGAGGTATATTGCCTTTATCTTATGAGTTTATTGTATTAATTTTTTATAATTTGATGAGATGCATTATGTGTGTTGAACTAATTCTTTGTTTTTATTTATGTTTCCCTTTTTAAATCAAATAGATGGAAACTACTAGCGGTAGTAATAATTCCACTGGTGTCCCTGATAGTAATGCTGCTGAGCCTAATCAGGTGGAAGCAAGTCCTGCAGCAACTGTCCAGCAGACACAGCCCCATTTTGCTAAAAAAAGAAAAGAGACTGAACTTAAATTTGCTGTTTAGCAGTTTTTTGAGAGAATAAAGGATGAGCATTGTTTAATGATTAAGGGTAAATGCCTTTATTATACTACTATGTATAGTTGTCATTCAAAAAAGCATGGCACTTCTTCCTTAAAAAATCATGTATTGCATTGCATGAAAATACCATAGAATATCAATACTAGGCAGTCACTTTTAACACTCAAACCTGCTAGTAATTTGTTAGAAGCACAAAATACCATCCAATCTGAAGTTATAGGCACATGGAAATTTGATAATGATGTAATCAGAAGTGCACTTGCACATATGGTTATTGTTGATGAACTTCTATTTATATTTGTTGAAGGAACTAGTTGCAAAAATTTTATGCATTCTATCTGTCCTAGATTTAAGATACCCTCTAGGTGGACTATATCCCAGGACTGTTATGAGATGTACCTATTCTGAGAGGGTGAAGCTAAAAACTTTTGTTAAGTCACAATGTCAAAGAATAAGTATTACTACTAATTCTTGGACATTAATCCAACGAATCAACTACATATGTGTGACTGCTCATTTTGTTGATAATTGGTGAAATTTGCATAAAAAAATAATTTCATTTGTGCTTGTAACAAGTTATAGGGGTGAATATATAACAAAGGCCTTAGAAAATTATTTGCTAGATTAGGGTATGAAAAATGTGTTTACAATTACTGTGGATAATGCATCATCCAATGACATAGTTGTTGGGTATTTGAAAAAGAAATTACTTAGTAGGGGTGCATCTTCTGTTAGGTTGAAATTTTTGCATATGAGAAGTATAGCGCATATCTTGAATTTGATTGTTAATGATGGGTTGAAAGATTCAAGTGTTAGTGTTAGGAAAGTTAGAGAGGCAGTGAGATACATGAGGAATCCTCCTGCTAGGTTGAGGAAATTTAGGGAACTATCTGATTTGATTGACATTGAATGCAAGTCTTCTTTGACACTTGATGTGCCAACTAGGTGGAATTCCACCTACATAATATTGAAGACAACTTGTTTTTATGAAAAAACTTTTGAAAAATATGAGGAGATTGAAAGTTCATTTAGATCAGACTTGGTTGAGGAAATTTCTAACTTTCTAAACTGGCAGCATGTCTCTCAACTTGTTTAGTTATTGAAGATTTTTATGATATTACTATGAGAATTTTTGGTTCTTAATATGTCACTGCTAATTCTTTCTTCTCTGTTAAGTTGTCGGTTGAATGAGATGCAATCTTCATTTGACATTTCTGTTAAGCATATGGGCATGAACATGCAACAAAAATTTGACAAATATTAGGGGGATCCTGAAAAAATGAACTTTATTATTTTTATTGCGACTATTTTGGATTATTGATATAAGATTGAGTTTATTGAGTTCTCAATCACTCAAATGTATGGTGAGAAGTTGGGAAGCAGATTGTTTACCAACTTGAAGTCTAATCTGGCCCTTCTATTTGATGATTATATGAGCTTGTATGGATCTTCTTTTGCTTCTGATTTATGTGAAAGTCAGTTAAGCCAAAATGATCCTCAACCTGAAATTCAACCTTATGGCAAAACAATTTCTTTGATTCAAGCAAGATTTAAGAAGCATAAGCTTGAATATGGAATGGGTGGTAGTAAAAAAAAAGATCTTGATATTTATTTAGGTGAGGCAGTGGTGGACGATGAAGGCAATTTTAATATCCTCTGGTGGTGGAAGTTTAATTTAGAGAGGTTTCCAATACTCTCATATGGCTAGGGATGTTTTAGCAGTGCCTATTTCCATTGTTGCATCTGAGTCTACCTTCAACACTAGTGGGCGAGTACTTGATGCTTTCAGGCTTTCAAAGCTTTCTCCATCTAATGTTTTTTTTTTTTAGATTTGGAAGAAGTGGGCAGTGGCCCTTCATTACCACAGACTCAGAAATTAGTTATCTAATATTCATTGATTCTTTGCTGCCTACTTCACATTATGCTACCTGCTTGATTTATTGATATCTGTTTCATTTATCTGACTTGACAGCTTGACACTAGTTGCTGCCTACTTATGCTTTATTGATTTGTTAGAGTATTTCTGCTTGCTTGCCTTTTTGGTTCAATATTTTCTTACATGTGACCAACTTGAAGTGCCTAAAAAATAAATAGTTTTGTTGAGGTGCTTGTGTTGTTGTTGTTGTAAGTTCTGAGGCAATGACGAAGCTTTCACCCTAATATATTAAGACTTGACATAATGTTTGCTTAAGTTTCTTTGGTGGCTATGGTTTTTATTTAACTATCAGAAATGTGGCTGCATTCTTGATGTGATTTAACTATTGTTATCCTGAGCCTCTTATTTGCTTTTTATGTTTATTTTTGGCAATGATGATGCTTCCACCCTATGACATTATGAATTGTATTAGAATACTTGCTCCATTTCTTTAGGTGGCTATTTACAGTATAGTTTAGTTCACCTATCCATTGCTGCTGCAAAAAAAATGTGGTTGTATTCTAAGAGGATTTAAAAACAAAAGCATCCTGAGCCATTTTGTTTGATGTTTATGTTCTTTTTAATTTCATTATGCTTTTATACTTTGGTTAAATTTTTTAAAATCTCTCTTCTGTGCAGGTAAATAGTCTATTGTTGTGGATTGCTATTTTTTGGTATATGCTGCAGTATTTATCTTTTGCAACTTATACTTTTGAAACTTGATTTTAGTGGAAAGCTTCTGAGCAAAGCACTGTCTACTATTTTTTTGTATATGCAGGCTGTAATTAATATTTTTTGTGTAGGCCAATTCAGATTTTTTTATAATATGTAGTGTTTAGGACTTGATAGCAGATTATAAGTCCTATTTTTTTGTAATCTCTAAATACTTAGATAGCATTTTTAAACTATAAATTGATAGATAGCAAAAAGGTCTTTTTGTATAGAAAACAATATGTAATGTGGGCTTGGCCTATAATTATTTAGTGAAAATGCAAATATAAATGTTTTTTACCCAACCGAACTCAATTTGATGAACTGCACCGATCTTAACCGATTTTATCAGTCTTTCGACTTATTCAGTTAAGGCTCATTCATCGGTTCGGTTCGATTCATCTTTTTATTTCTCACATAACCGATTGGTTAACCAATATCCTCAAACCAAACGGCCCGACTCGACTGATATTCTCCCCTACTAATTATAACTTGGCTATTTTTGAAAATTTATTTTTCTTATATCGAATAAAAATACAATTAATTTAATAAAATTATCTAAAATTTTTAAAAATTTTTATAAAAAATAACAAATCCAACTTATTAGAATTTATATAAAAATATCAGCAATCAATTGTAATCATAACATTGAAATCTAACCAACCCAACCACCTCTAAAGTCTATGATTAAGCTGCGTCAACATTGATCCTCATTCTCTTCCGCCACACCAAATAAAAAACCTTTCTCGAACTCTTAGTAAGCAAGTAAAGAATATCCGTCAAAGACACGTGTACGGTTCTCGTACCAGAAATTTCAGTCAACTTCTTACTCTTTTTTTATTCATTTTTATCTTTTTGTCCAGAGAAACCGCACTGTTATATATATGTTTACACCCACGTAAATATTTTATTCTCCTCGGTCGGCTCAAATAAAAACGTCGTCGTTATCTTCTTCTTCACCATCATCATCATCTCTATCTGTAAGTGATTTTTGATCGTGATCTTGTTCGTGTTCCTTACTATCTGATATGTACTGCAATCATGTTCGTTACTCTGAATTTGGTTCTCCTGCGTTTTCTGATTTTTCCACAGTGATGTGTGTGAATTTGATTCAGTTTTTTGTTTGGTTGCTTTAGTGACTGCTTTTTAATTGAGCTTAATTTCTTGCTTTTTAAGTTAAAATTCTGGAATTGATTTGGAATTGCTTTAACAGAAGACAAACAAGGTCTAATTTTAGACTAAACGATGCCGTTTTACGATTGCTTGATTGATTTTTCTGCTGTTAAATTTGTGCAGTGATCAATCAACATGGGAACGCTTTTTAGGCCTGCTGTTGTGTTCCTTTGCTTGATTCTTTTGCCTTTGGTTTTTGCTGCTTCGTCCTCCTCGAATGATGGATTGGTTAGAATCGGACTTAAGAAGAGGAAGTTTGACCAAAACAATCGTGTCGCTGCTCAATTTGAGTCTAAAGAAGGAGAAGCATTGCGAGCTTCTATTAGAAAGTATCATCTCCGTGGTGGTAATGGAAATTTAGGTGATCCTGAAGATATTGATATAGTTTCACTGAAAAATTACATGGATGCTCAGTATTTTGGTGAGATTGGTATTGGTACTCCTCCACAGAAGTTTACTGTTATATTTGATACTGGTAGTTCTAACCTTTGGGTCCCCTCTTCCAAGTGCTATTTTTCGGTGAGTTTTTTTCCGCTTAAGTTTTAGTTTAGTAAAGGACTGTTTATGCTTTTGTGACATGTTTGATTATCATGTGAATGGAAATGGATATCTAGAAGCCAGACTGAAGAATCTTGTTTAGGTTCAGAGTTCATATTTAGTGATAAATGGAAGAATTACAGGTAAAAAAGATGTCGCTACAATATAAGTTCAAATCATTGAAATGTAAGAATGATTTAAAAAAATGGATTTGTTTATAAATCAAATGAAAAATGCAATCATATTCCAAGAATTGCTTCCCGTCCCCAATTGTAGTGCTGATCAAATGTGGCTTTACTCTGCAACCTGTTATCAAATCTGATTGAGATATCATGCAGTCGAATTATCAGCTGATCTTTTATGAATTCTTAAGATTCTATAGAAAACGAGGTTTGAATTTTTTGCAGAAGAATATCACAATTTTATACATATTTGCAGGTTGCCTGCTATTTCCATTCCAAGTACAAGTCAGGCCATTCAAGCACCTATAAGAAGAATGGTTTGTCCATTACTCTTGTCTTAATTCATTTTAGTATCCATGTAATTTTGAATTCTTGTGTGAATTGCAATAATCAATTGCTTTTAGCTGACTAAAAATTTTATGAAAATGGATGCGTATTCATGTTTTCTTTTAATAATAAACCTATATGCATGTGCAATTGTGCACATGTTAAATGTAGTGGTATCTCATTTCATAATTAGGCTAAAATTAAAACTAGGATTTTGATTTTTCCCTTCTTATACATCCTTTTTTTTTTTTTTTTGAGATGTTATAGCAATGTTGTGGTGAGGTGTAATTGATCATAGTTTTTATATTTTCATATTTTTATGTTGAATGTTGAATAGTTTGGCAGGAGATACTTTCTCACATAAATTGTGACATAGTTTTGTTTCTATACAGGAAAATCAGCGGATATCCATTATGGAACTGGTGCTATTTCAGGCTTTTTTAGTGAGGACAATGTAGAAGTCGGCAATCTTGTGGTCAAGGATCAGGTACGTTGATGCAGTGTGGTTATGGTACAATTGATGCTGTAGCATTGGTCGGATTTGCATTTAGTGATTTGTTTGTTTGTTTCAGGAATTCATTGAAGCAACCAGGGAGCCCAGCATTACCTTCTTGGTTGCAAAATTTGATGGTATACTTGGACTTGGGTTTCAAGAGATATCAGTTGGACACTCTGTACCTGTGTGGTATGTAATTGCACTTTTTGTGTGTGTGTGTGTGTGTGTGTGTTTGTGTGTGTTGTGTTGATCATATGGTAAAATGTTGGGATCTCTGACTGTAAATCTGACTTCTAACTGTTACAGGTATAATATGGTCAGTCAAGGTCTTGTTAAAGAACCGATTTTCTCATTTTGGTTTAACCGCAATGCTGATGAAGAAGAAGGGGGTGAGATTGTTTTTGGTGGGATGGACCCCAACCATTACAAGGGCGAGCACACATATGTCCCTGTGACACAGAAAGGTTACTGGCAGGTTGATTTTCTTCGGCATCTGTTGTGCCATCTGTGAGTGTTTTAGTACATAATTAATTATTCCAAGTACTGCTGCATTTGTTTTTTTGTGCAGTTTGACATGGGTGATGTTTTGATTGATGGCAAAACAACTGGTAAGCAAAACTAGAATTGTGTTTGTCAATCTATCCTTTTTTTTTAAATAACGGGCTTTGGGGATGTTTGATGAAATGGTCCTTGTGTCTTCTTATCCTTCACCATTCTGATTTTTTTTTTTTCTGTTTCAGGAATTTGTGGCAATGGCTGTGCAGCAATTGCTGATTCTGGAACTTCTTTGTTGGCTGGTCCTACGGTGTGTATTAAATCATGATTTTTTTTTATCGTCTTTCACATAGCACCTGACAAATTGAGTAATAGGGGGACTGTCTCATTTGATCAAAACTTGTAGAATCTCTTAATTTGTACATGTACTTGTACTTCTTGTTTCCTTGTTCTTCATGGGAAAAGGCAAGGCAGGAAGGTGGGAGGTCCAAGCATAGATGTGTCCTTGCCTCCAAATGAAGAAGCAGTTGCCATCATAGCTCTTTTTTTCTCATGTGTCGAAGGGTTGTGTTCTGAATGTCTCCAATTGGATATGTTGCTCTTGTTTGTTTATAATTGGATATCTAGCTGAGTACAATTGATAGTTAAAATTTGTTTGTTCTCATGACTTTGAGGTTTTTGATTTTTTTTTTTTTTATCTAATAGTTGTCCGGTTGATTGGTATGAATTAAATTTTATTTTGGTATCTGGGCTTTCTTCTATATTGAACCTTACTTTGTAGCATTGTAATCTTGGTAATTTGTGGTTTATTTTTTTAGTGTTTGGCAGGTGCTGTTAGTGTTTTCACATGTTCTACTTATGACATTTTTCACTTGATTTGCAGACTATTATTACAGAAGTGAATCGTGCTATTGGAGCCACTGGAGTTGTTAGTCAAGAATGCAAGGCTGTTGTTGCTCAATATGGAGAAACCATAATTGATATGCTTTTAGCAAAGGTATTTGCAAGTTACTGATGATATGGTGCTTCATGGCATGAAGAATTTGTTTAAATTTCTTGATAATTGCATTGCCTTTGAATCTTCTAAATTCCATTATTATTCTATATGCCAGGATCAACCACAAAAAATTTGCTCACAAATTGGTTTGTGCACATTTGATGGGTCGCGAGGTGTAAGGTTAAATACGACATGTTTTTTTGTTATTGAATCTATCTAGGACTTTTTTAATGGAAGCATGGCTGATGCTGTTAGTTGTACCGTGATTTTGATATGACCAGTATGGGCATTGAGAGTGTTGTGAAGGAGAATATTGAGGAAGTGGCTAGTGGCTCTCATGATGCTATGTGCTCTACTTGTGAGATGGCAGTTGTGTGGATGCAAAACCAGCTAAGCCAGAATCAAACCCAGGAACACATACTCAATTATGTGAATGAGGTAAAATGTTTACATATGGTATATTTTTGCATGTTTTTCACATCATGTTTGCTGATGATATAATTCTTTTAAATGCAGCTATGTGAGCGTTTGCCCAGTCCAATGGGAGAATCAGCAGTGGATTGCGGGAGTTTATCTACCATGCCTAACATTTCATTTACAATTGGTGGGAAAGTTTTTGATCTCGCTCCCGAGCAGGTTGTCTTTTGGCTTTATTAATGAATTTAGATTTGGTTGACCGATTAAAAAAATTCTGAAGGAAAAGTATTGAAGAAAAAAGAAATTTGAGGATGTTAATTTGAAATTCACTAGCATGTTGAATCCTTGCTCTGAAGTCTAATTAATCTTAAATATGTGTGCTGCTGGCAATCAGTATGTCCTAAAAGTGGGTGATGGAGAAGCAGCTCAATGCATAAGTGGATTTACAGCATTGGATGTGCCACCACCTCGTGGTCCTCTCTGGTATTCTCGATTCTTTTGTCATGGATTAGAGACATTCTTCCCTTAAAAAATTTTTGGTTTACTGAATACTGTGATGATCATATTGAATTTACTGAATTGCAGGATACTGGGAGATGTTTTCATGGGTCCCTTCCACACAGTTTTTGACTACGGCAACATGAGAGTTGGATTTGCAGAAGCTGCATAACTGAAGTATTTTATTTTGGTTGTGTTCAGTATTCACACTTCATGCGTAGCTGTATGTTTTTATGTAATGGTGTTCCAGTTTGGACTTTTTTTAAGTGCTGGAAGTCTCTTTTAATGTAAATATCTAAACAGTACTCTTGTGTGGTTTGTAACAAGCACAGTGCCCTTAATGTTATGGAGTTTAAACATTGGCTTATTAAGTGTTGGATTTTGGAACTGAGCCTTTATATATGTTAGATTTTTGCAGAAGATGTACGTGATGCTTCATAAATTTAAGTTCATCTACAAATATGACTGCAGATTGCCTGCCTTAAATTTCAGAGGTTTATCTTGGCATCATAGGTGAACCATCTGGGTTAATACTCTAGTGTTGAATTATTTGGGTTAATGCTCTATAATGTTGAATTTTTATTGAATTGGCTTCCAATCAACCAGTGAATCCTGTAGAAGTTAGCACCCCACTTATTGCAGCTATTTGGCACATGCAAGACGTCCTATTGCGGGGACGTGTTTGAGCCTTGAGATGTATGTTCTGGCAGCAATAAAGGTTTGATGGCAGGATTTACCAAATTCGCAGGACATGGCATGGGAAATTGGATGTTGAAGCGCCGAAAAGCTGCCTAGTATTTTCTTATGAGGTGAAAAGTTTCATAAATCATGGCTTCATTAAATTCAAGTCTTCAAGATTGTGAGGCAGAGACTGGTGCACGTATAACATTCTAGTAATTGGGCACTTTTCGCGTGCCCTAACTTCTGGGTCATGATACTTTCTGATGTGCAGTATTTGAAACTGAGACACCGATTTTAGGTGGGTGTAGAAAATTCGGAACCGTCCATATTTTGCTTTAATTGGAACGAGTAGGAGACCCCAACATAGCTGTAAACCATCCTGGGGCCTAAATGCTTAATAACTAATATTTGCTTGAAGATAGATCACTAAACTGCGTGTTTCTAAAATCTAATCGTAGTTGCCGCCAGCTGCTAAGCATGAAAATCTATTCGAGTGTTGTTATATGATAATCCCGAGTAACTGTGGTTGCAGATCAGATGAATTTCATTTTAGAATTTGATCTTGACATTGGTATTGGTAGTTGAGGCTCTTATCCATAAACTGTTGTGCAGTTAACTTATCTGGAAAAAGTGAAACATAATAAAAACATGCCGTTGAGGGTGTTCCTGAACAATCGAGGTTGCATTCATATCCCACCAATGAAAATTGTAGAGGTGCACCTCTCTTATTACGGTAGTTTGGTGTGGGTAATACATCCTGTCATTTATATGGAGGCTGGCTTGAGCTGGATGTAGAGGACAACAATCAAGTGTGTTAGTGGGAAGATTGCCAGATTCATGGGACACATGACATTAGAAATTGTATGTCCTCCTGAATGTCGATGAGGCAGAACAATTGATTGACGTAATTAATGTTTTCTTGTTGCTAGGTGAAAAACAAAACAAAACAAAACAAAAAAATATTTCCTTTTTATAACCGCGACAAATTTAAAGTTATCTATAGATGCCTCTGGTATTTATCAGTCACATGAACTCTAATTATGTTGAAATTTAATATGGGCGACGATATAAGAGAAATTTTATATTGTTCTCAATATATAAATATCAAATTCAAAATTTTATTTTAAAAAAATTCAGACTCTTCACTTGAACCATTAAAAGTTGGTCATACTAAGACTCTATTTACGGTTGTTATATCTAAACTATAGTCATTACATCTTTTTAGATGCCTTTGCTTGTAGGTCATAAAACCTTTGATGGGCAGATTTTCTAGCTGGGATCATGGTATTAGAAAACGTAGCAAAAATGGAATTGTATTATCAACTCTGCTCAAGTTCGGACAAAACAGAAGGCCCATAACATTACATAGCAGGCACGTTTTGGTTGCTTTAATGGTATAGCTGGAAAGGATTGGGATCACATCAGAAACTCTTCAATCTTCTTTTGCATCCACATTAAAGGATGTTGGCTACGACCCGCTTGCTTGCTGCAAAGTGCTTAAAGGGCTAATAATGACCCCACTATCCTAATCAGAATGAGGCAAAAAAACCCTTAAAGATTGCAGGATATAGAAGCTTTGCAGGAAATGTCGCCTTTTAATATTGGAATTACTTGAAGATTACTCAAATGTCTTTTACCTAAATTCTAATGAAAAAAAAAAAAAAAAAAGGTTTGAATCGACCATTAATTAATAATATAATTCTTATTTTTCGGTGAATTTAACCAACACTAAAGCAGCAAGTTTAATGAACGCTTGATTTAATAGTTATTTGTTTAAATTCATGCTTAATTGAATAATAAAATTTTGTGTGACTGACATTTACAGTAATTCATATTCGAATCTCATTCTCTCCCTTCCCCAATATAATTATAAAAGCAAAATAAAATTTTATTATTTATTTTCTTATCAATTTTTTATTTGTAGAATCTTTAATTAATTAAAATACCGAAACAATTTTTTTTGTTTATATATTTACTTGTTTTTTTTTTTTTGAAACCATATATATTTACTTGTTAATAACAAGAATTTCAAACTTTTTATACATTTGTGGGATTCTTATTTTTTTTTTAAAAAATATTTGTTTGGAGAAATTATTTGTTTTACTATTGGTTGTTAAATATAGAACCAAATTGAATGGAACATAGAAGTTTTGAGACTAATCTAGCTAATATAGAATTTCATGTTCAAAATTTTAATCCTTTTGCCATCACTAGTCTAGTTTAGGAGCCATTTTTGAACTTGGGTTACCGTTTTTTTTTTTTTTTTGATAAATCATCATAATTATGCTTTTGGGTGATTAGATGATGGCCCTGTTACTTTTTTTTTAATTTTGACAATGATTCCCCAAATCAAAAAAATCAAGCCTGCAGCAATTGGTCGGCCTTTGACATAAAGACGTATGCTTCATATGCAACGCGTTTCTAAGTGTTGATGACATTTTAAGTTGCTAGCAAGCTGCCAATTTCACATTAGAAATTAAATTGCTGCCGGATTGACTCAAAATGTTGCTTTTTTTAAAAAAAAAAAAAAAAAATTACCCATATGCGATACAATTCAGATAAACCTACAAGAATAATAAAAGTTTTTCAATAATTAGTTTAACTTAAGAAATAAATAAATACACTAACAACTAATTTAACGTGATTATATACACTAGAACTTAAACTCGAGATATAATTTAAGTGAGAATAGTTTCCTATCAACTCGAACAGTTATAAGTAAAAAGACAAAAGGGCCAAATTGAACCCTTACGTTTTGCCTTAATTTCACATTGGACTCTTAAACATTTCTTGAGCCAAATTGGAACTTCAACTTTGTAAATTAAGATCATATTGAATCTTTACTGAGTACAATTAAGTCTGTAATTTTTTTTAGTATAATTAAGTCCTATAAATTAATAAAAAATTAATTTTAAGAGTTACTAACAAACAAAATTGATAATTTTTTTTAATATATATATATAACATAATTATTTAAAAGTTTTTAAACCCATAAAATATATTTTTTAATTTTTTCTTAAATTTTAAAAACTTTACAATTAAAACATATATATTTCAAATAAATGACCAATTTTATTCATTAATATAAATAGTAAATTGAAAATTAAACCAAAAATTTAATTTTAATGGTTGACTAAAAAATTTTTAAATTTCATTAATTAGTTTAAATTTTTAAACCTACACAATAATTAATAAATACAAATTTTTTATTCAATTGTTAAAATTAAATTTTAGATCAATTATCAATTTTTCATTTATATTAATGAATAAAATTGGTCATTTATTTGAAATATATATCACTTAATTGTAAAGTTTTTAAAATTCAAGAAAAATTAAAAAATATATTTTACAGGTTTAAAAACTTTTAGAACTTTATAATTATGTTATATATATATTTTAAAAAATTATCAATTTTGTTTGTTAGTAACCCTTAAAATTAAATTTTATTAATCTATAGGACTTAATTTTACTAAACAAAAGTTACTAAACTTAATTGTACTCAATAAATGTTCAATATGGCCTTAATTTACAAAGTTAAAGTTCCAATTTAGCTAAAAACTATTTAAGGATCCAATGTAAAATTAGGGCAAAATGTGTGGATCCAATTTAGCCCTTTGGCCTAAGTAAAATGTATTTTTCTGTGGAGTTTTTAAGTTGGTTGTATGACACACTGTTACATGCACAATCAAAACAAATATGAGTGATGAAAATTATTGAATGTAACAATAACTCAACATTGTCATAAAAGTTATAGAAAGGACGGTAGGATCAATTATATATGACATGAAAGAGCATTCTATTTTATCATTAAAGTTATATCTTAGCATCCATCAAAATTCAAAATTTGTGATCAAATTACAAGAAAGAAAATGTTGTCTGAAATATATATATATATAGTTTGAGTTGAGAGATTACTTTTACTTTAGTCATATAAGATGGATAAGAAAGGAGATTATTGTTATTATTATTATTATTATTATTATTATTATTATTATTAGAGAGATTATATGATCTAATTATCGATGAACTATATAATAGAGAGCAGTTTTTTTTTTAAATTGACGAATTATATTTTAAACTCTACACCTTAAAATATTTTTAGAGAGAAGTTACAGCTTCACTGGAGAAAGAAGATTATTTAACTGTCTTTGGTTTGTCTATATGCCCTTCCTTTTTTTTTTTTTTTTTTAAACAAAAGTCTGTCTGCCCTTTAATTTAGCATCTTCTTCATATGAATATGAATATGATATTCCAAAGAATAAATAACAGCTTAGCATGAAAGTTAAAATTTTAAAAACGCGCATCACATAATTAGCCTTTTGCCGCCGCAAAGTCCACTTCCCTAACCACTTCTCTAATTAGCCACTAATTACGTTTGCTTGCCACTAATTGTTTTAAACAAATTTTAAAAAATTGTTTAATTAATTGATTTACAATTTTATTTTATCAAAATTAATATATTTTAATTATTTTAAAACGATTATAAAATATATTAATTTTTAATTTTATATTATGCTATTTTAATATATTTCAATCATTTTGTTTCATTTATATTTTAAAATAATTAAATATTATATTAATTTTTATATGTATCAAACAAATCCTCAATTAAATATCGAATCGTTAAAATTTAACAGAATTTAAATACTGATAATTTTAAAAAAAATTTGAAGTAAATAAAAAATAAAAAAATAAATAAAAGTTCAACCTTTGCCTAATTAATGAAGTAACAACCGTCCATAAGCGGCCGCCAAGCTGTCAAAACCCCTCTGCCCTTTTGCCACGTGGTTCACCTTCATTACTAGTGTGAACAAGAGAAGAAAAAAGATCAATACAGATTTAAGCCACAAGAATCGTATACAGAATTTAATAAAGAAACCAAAGTCACACACATATATATATCATATGGCTATGGCTAAAGCCTCCTAACTAAACCCAAGAACTCATTTCTTGATTCTAGCACCACCTCCATCTATCCTTTTTTCTCTCAAATCAAAATGGAATGGACCAGAGGGCCTGTCATCGGCCGTGGCTCCACCGCCACCGTCTCCCTTGCCACCTCTGCTTTTTCCAGTGAGCTCTTTGCTTTGAAGTCTGCTGAGCTATCTAACTCTATGTTCCTCCAAAAAGAACAGTTTTTTCTATCAAAATTGAGCTGCCCTTTTGTAGTTAGATACATCGGCTATAATATTACTACTGAAAATACTGGGTCCATGTATAATATTTGCATGGAGTATGTTCCTGGCGGCACGCTTCACGATGTGATTTCGAGGCATGGTGGTCGGTTAGATGAGGCCATGATCAGATCATACACGAGAAATATTTTGCAAGGATTGGATTACTTGCATAGAAATATGGGGTTAGTGCATTGTGACATCAAGAGCAAGAATGTTCTGATCAGTGAACAAGGAGCAAAAATTACTGATTTTGGATGTGCTAAATTTGTTGAACAGGTAGCTAGCAATGGAGGTGGTGACTCGTCAGCTTTTTCAGGTACACCGGCGTTCATGTCACCGGAGATGGCAAGAGGAGAAGAACAAGGATTTGCAGCTGATATATGGGCTGTAGGATGCACAGTTATAGAAATGGCAACTGGGTGTGTTCCATGGGCAGGGGAAAGTGATGATCTGTTATCAGTTCTTTACAGGATTGGATTTTCTGGTGAGCTTCCTGAGATTCCTAAATGGTTATCAGAAAAGGGTCAGGATTTTTTAAGCAAGTGCTTGAGAAGAGACCCCACAGAGCGATGGACAGCTAAAGAATTGCTTGATCATCCATTTCTTCGTGAATTGGATCAATTTGAGTTGAAGGATGTTGATGATCAGGTCTCTCCATGTTGTGTCCTGGATCAAGATTTCTGGGATTCAATGGATGCATCCGAAAGTCCTGAGAGTTCGACACTTGAAGGATTTTCGAGTTCGAGTTCGAATAATTCTCCCCTGGAGAGGATCAAGAAGTTGATTGGATGCAGTTCTTCTTTGGTTGCAGAAGTACCCAATTGGGGTTTGGAAGAGGATTGGATTACAGTTAGAAGTAATGAAACTGAGGAGAAAGATATGATCTTGGTGGATACAACTTCAGTCCCAACTGAATTTTTGGTCTCAGATTCAGAGCTTGAAAATTCATACTTTGTTGAACATTTGTTATTAGAATTCTTTACTGAAAATGAAAACATTAGCAGTAATAGTAATGTCAGTAGTAGCCAAGAATACGTTTTTGTATCAGAAAAGAATCTCAATTTTGTTACAGATAATGATAAATCTTGTTTTCCTCCACTCTTAGTTCGTTTCTTTCTCTTTCTCTTTCTCTTTCTCTTATTTTACTGGAAAATTTTTTCTATCACATTACAAGCTAACTGTTCACTTATGCAGAGTATATCAGCATACATCATACCATGTCTCTGTTTTCGTTTAAAGGGTTTATGACTTTAAACTTTAATTTGTCTTATGCCCGTCACTTTTTATTGATCATAATTACAAAAATTTTGATTATTTTAGACTTTGAATTAAGTGAACCGTATAAAAATTGAAATTACTGTGATTTGAAGGATATATTTTTTATTTCATGTGGAATTTTGTTTTTGACAGAATGCAATGTACCAAAAAGAAAGAAGAATAATTCTCAAAAAAAAAAAAAAAAGAAAGAAGAAGAATAATTCCTCAATGGGTCAATCTTGCATTAGGATTGGCACAAATTAGCCTATAGTGTGAAAAGAGACGACCTTGTCTTTATAGGTCTAGTCTAGATGTTTGTTTACAAGGTCAATGTCGGTGTCACCTGCCCTTTTAAAGGGTCATTTGAGATAAAGTCAAAAATGGGGATTGCAAGTTTTCCCAAGTCATGTAACATGCTTGAGGGTCCAGCCTCGGTTGGCCATTGTGGGACTAAGTCGGTTCCACTAATATTGAGCCACCACCCCCCTTCGATTTAGTGTCTGATAATGCTAGTTTGAATTGGCTCCACTATACTATGTATAGTGGGACTTGTAATTTTTCTTGTGCCATAAGATGATGAGAGTTTGGGTTCCCACTCAAAAACATTATATGGAAGTTATTAGTTGGCTAGTCTTCTCAATTGAACATCATCCATTACATGAGATCATTGGACGAATCACTTGTTAAAGAAAGATTCTCAATTCAATTAAGTAAACAAATAATAATAATATGCACAATTTTTTTTTTATTAAAAAAACTAAAATATCTATAGGAACTCAATTTATTAGTTGAATAATAAAAAATTATTTTTTTTGAGTTATTGAAATAATTATGTTAGAGTTTATGTCCCAAAAGAGTAATTAAAAATTCTTCTTATTTATGATCCTAACAAAGAAAAGAAGTTTTCGACCAAAAAAAAAACAAAGAAAAGAAGTAATTTCTAATTAAAATTTTGTGTTTTATTTTAACCGTTCTTGAAGTGTCATCTTTCTTATTTCACTAAATAATTTTAGTCTATTTCAATTAGAAAAAAAAAAATCAACATCTATTGATTCAAGTGACAAGAAGTTTAATTTTTTTTTTATATAAGTATCAGGTTCAAGTTTTACATATAAAGAAAACATGTGTTAGGAAAGTTTTACCTCTCTTATAAATCCATCTAACTCCAAGTTCAAAATAATCGAGCTTTTATAACCACCAAATACTAGAAGTATTAGATGTAAAAAATAAAAAAGTAATCTAAAATCTTATTTTTAGATCCTAAGTATTTTATATTCTAAAAACAAGAACTTTGAAGACGACTTTATAAAATAATGACATATATAATATTAGATTTAAATATATATACAATTAATAAATCTTTTTCATATTTTTTTTTTCAAAAATTATTAAAGTTGGAGGGTACCAATTGCTAACCTTTTTTTTTTATTTTCAAATTTCAAAATTTGAAACTTAGTACCTAATACGATGAATAGCCATGAGTTGCATCAATTTAATTAATTATGTTATGATCAAGTAGGGTTTGACTTTAAATGAAGTCTTTTAAGATATTTTAAAAGTCAATTACTATTAAAATGTTGAACCATCTAGTGTGAAAAGCAGAGACTTAGATTATTAAGCAAGTGGGAAAGTCAGCTCAGCTGCATTAATTTAGTTTAGGCAGAGGCTAGTGGGAAAACACAACATGAAATCAATTATTATATACCCACAAGTAGACTTCAATGATCACAAAGGTTGCTCTTGTTGACTGCAATTGATGATACCCAATTATGTGAAATTGAAGAAACTTTTTGTTTTTTTTTTTTCAAATCTAGCACGCAAAAATGGAATCCATCTCTTAAACAATTTCCAATTAGTTGACCATTTTCCATAATATAAATTATGGTTATAGTATATAAGCAACTTGTGCTAATTGTCTTTTTTTTTTTTTTTTTTTGTCTTTAATTGGGTTATTTTAAGAACTCTGATCAATTTAAAGTTTAAGTTGGATGGATTTATAAGAGATGTAAAATTTTTTCAAAATATCTGTTTTTTTCATATATATAAAAAAAAAATTTAATATTTATTTTATATATATATATATATATATATATAACTCGAAATAAAAATTTTATTTAAAAAAAATCTAAAATTTTTTATCAGTTAAACCAACAAAATGTCCGTAATTTGTGCTAATATCTTTGGATTGAGGGAGCTTTTTTTTTTTTTTTTTGTCTTTTTTATTCTTTTACCATTTTCTTGCAAACATGTTATTGGCTCTTTTACAATTTCTTCAAAGAAACCAAGTTGCCTAACTACAGATTATTTTTTATAGCATTCAACTTTTTGACAGGTTCCATAAGTCATTACAACTTCAGTTTTCACCTTCCGTTAACTTAATTTGACTTTAACTTTATATATTTCATCGTTTGGTGGTTCTGTATGGATTGTTTTTTTTTTCAAGCTATGCTGAATTTTCATACCAATAATTTGATTTTTTATTCTATTTTAATTGTGTACCGCTTATTAGAATCCTGTTGATATTAGGGTATTCATACTTATTTTTATGGGCGGATTAGTGAAGTTTGTAATACCTTGAAATATACAAAAAGAATAAATCTCGTGGGTGTCACAAACCTTAACCGTGGAGGAGCATAGAGCTTAGAGGAGGTTAAAAAGTCTAGTAAGTTAATGTGAAATTATCATCAGGAAAGTTAAGGATTGAACTTTTAATCTATAATATACCGATATCTTGAAAAAAGTTGGTGTCATTAGATTATTCAACCTTCGACATACTATGATCAAAAGACTTGAGCCAATTTAACGTATTGCATTGCATTTTCTGGCGTTATTTACTCAATCCACTTCTGGGCTGTTGCAAAAATGTACATAAAAATAAATAATGTCAGATGTGTAAATGATAGTTTATGCTCTTGTATGTGTAGCTGGTGCCCTCATAAATACTGTGCACATTAGAACACACTAAATCATCACTGAGTACATGAACTAATTGATTGGACATACGTTAGTTAAGACTATTAATTTAAAATGATAGAAACTACATGAACATATATATGTACGGAATTCAAATCATTGCAGGATAGTTATAGTTATTACAATGAACCACAAGAAGCAAATGCAATTACCTAAATTCCAGGAGTCTCTTTATTTTTGCTGGTGATGTTGTGATCTCTGGTATTTATAATAGAATTTATGTCTATAAAATGACAGTCATTTGCAGATGCCTTTGTTAAGGCTTTTACTCCTTTGTCTTTCTTTTGGAAACAGTTTCTGGGTATCTAATTTTTGCCTTATTTATGAGCAGTTTGTTCTATTCTTCAGCTTTCCTTGCCTTCCTAATAATCCTGTTTTGATCTTTTCAGCCCTTTTATTTCCTGCCTTAGTAGGTAAAGTTCTTTGATGTAGTAGTGTAGCCTGTCTGCAATCATTGCCAGGAATAGAGAAAATCCTGCAAAGTAATCACCATTTCTGATGTTATAATTTGTTTATTACTGGAGAAAAAAAAAAAAAGGTCCTTGCATTGAATACATAATGGATGAATTACAGTGTTCTAATTGCTTTCCAAGGGATTATAACAATCATTTATGTACTTTCAGCAGGCTCCAGCTTATTGCTACTGATAAAGCTGTAAGAATTTGAGTTCAAACTCGAATTGGATCCAATTAAGAATAATAATAGTAATAAAAAATGCTTTAAAGAAAAATTCCAAGCATTTGATACAAAACCCTTTTAGATGAGATGTGACTTCTTATAGCTTTCAATATTATTATTATTTTTGGTCTGAATCACCGGTATTCAGAGCTCACTGGATTTTAACTAATCCGGTTCGATCCAGTCAGGACCACAAAGGTGACAAAAGTCTCTCGACAACTAATTCAATATGGCTGCGTACACCAGCTTTCAATATTATTATTTATAATATTCTCACATATTTAGCAACGAAAGATTTAGTATAATATGATATATTGGAAGATTTTTTATGCTCTTAACTAATGAAAATGTAATACGAATATAACATACTCATTATAAATCTAACTATTAGGTGTACTGTACCCATAATAGACAAAAAAATTTACATATATTATTCATACATCATCAAAAACTCTTGTCAGGTTAGAAAATGAAAATTTCTGAATTCAGAAACTTAAAAACACATATATTTAGCAGCAATACTACTCTAAGATATATATAAATTAAAAAAAAATTAATAATTATAATTACCCATTAGAGATGCCTCCAATAGTCTTTCAGCCATAAGAACCTCATCAGTAGAATTAACAACACCAGACTCCATAACACGTCTCTGAATTTCTATTACACTATACAAGATAGCACTAAACACCACAAGTAATGTTGCTGCCACAGTTTTTGCCACCAATGGCCCTTTCCCTTGTTTCAATCGGTCCATCCCTACAATCAACAGCCTTCTTAGAGGGGTTTCAAACAAGAGGGTTATAATTACACCCATTTCGGCAAATAGAAGCGAAAACAAGATACTAATCATGTCTGCAAATTGGCAGTGATTTTTTT
>CATIWK010053569.1:0-18833 GCA_949634005.1 Mallotus japonicus | reverse complement strand
TTTGTGAGCAACAGGACTAATATGCATGAACACGGATAATGTGCAAACTTGAACTTAATGTAAAATTGGACCATTGAATGAACGGCAATCCCATTTGCATGTAAATAAAAGAAACAATCGAATAATCAAAAGATAATAAATCACGAACACAAACGGAGGCCGATCGCAAGATTGGGTGGACATTCAAACGTCCATACCCAGTTTCCGAACCCGTTCTCTGATGACGGCTTCTGGGAACTTCCATGGAATCCAGTTGCTGTACAAATATATCCCGGCTTTTATCCGATTAGGCTTAGAGCTAACTCGTATTTTCTAGTGGGTCTCGAGCCCACACAGTGTCATGGTTGCCAACACCTGGGCGCGCGCTGAACCCCGCCGCCTACAAATAACAATTGGATAAACATAATATATTTCTTTTTGGAAAAATCTACCACAAATTGTGCTATATTTAGCACAAATCAATTAATGCCAAATACAATGACTAATATGGCGTTTGATATATTATCGTCTTTAAAATTGATATTCTTATTAAAATTGTAATATGCTTTTAGAAAAATATCATTATATTGATTTGCATTAGGTGTAAATAAAAAATAACTTAAATAAATATTTCAATTTAAAATTTTTTCCTAAAGATAATTTCGTATGAATTATTGTATTAAAAAAATAAAAATATCTATAAATTTAGCCTTTGAAATTAATTGAATTTTAATTGTATAAAATTTTGGAACATATTTTATTTATTTTTATATTTTTATCATTTAATTTGCATAAAAAAATGAAGAATCAACTAATTTATTCTATATAATATTAAAAACATTTAACCATATCAATAATTTTGGCTATTAAATAAATTATATTTTTTCATATTTACATTTTTACTCTGCTTTTATATTTCAATTAATTAGTAATTTTATATATTTCTTAAACAATATTTTCTTATACAATTTAGGCAGAGAAAATTCCTGCTACTCGAGATGTATAAAGACCATTTATTACCATGTAAAAATAACAACATAACGTTGTGTGAATAGCTGCACCAATTTATGTGCATTGCTTTCTTTCTTGCTTTCTTGGTTACTTTTTTTTGAAATGAAGCAATTCATGTATTTTTATATACATTATTTTTTTTTTATCAATAAGCAATTAGAGAAAATCAAATATATAATAATTAAAAACAGTTCAAAATTTGAAAAAATTAAGAATAAAAAATAGCACCGGCCGTTACACTTCTTAAATTTTTAATCCATTTATTTTAGTACATAAATAAATGTCAAATGAGAGAAAAATATTCCATTATCTCCAATGTAAAATTCTTATGGGTGTTAATTTAAAAAAATTTAACCTTTAAGAAAGAAGAAGAAATAAGTTGGATCCAACGATAATTATTACAAAAAATGCTATAAGGTAAAATAATAACAAGATAAAAGAAATGAAAATAATCTAATTTAATACTAACACACTATGTTAGATTAATTGAAACAATTAATTGAAATATATGTTGATACTGACATAATAAGTTGAATTAAGAAATTGTTGATCCATTGCTGCTTGATCTTGAAAAAAATTGTTGATATAATGATCTTTATGTACTTTTATATGTCTTCATAATATGTTAATTATTTTATTTTCTTATTATACTTATCTTGTGTTATTTTTTATTTCTTATTATATTTACCTAATTATTAAAAGTAATTCTATTTTTTATATAAACTAATTAGATTGTTATTTCACATTAGATTATATTTAATAATTACTATTTACTATATTATAGTGTTTATAATATGATACTAAATCCATATACTTAGTCAATTAGAATAAAAATGTATATGCCAATGTACATTGTAATTTTTTTCTAAAACTAGAAGATAATTAAATAGATTGATCAACTAGTAGAATTAGTATTTATTATAGTATAAAAACTATTTACATTATTTAAAAAAATAAAAGAAATATACTGATTAAAAAAGTTCTAAGAACTAGCATGCTAGCTTTATTAATTAGTATTTATAAGCACTTTTATTTTTACAATGAAAAACCAAACCTTAACATACATTTGATAAAAAAAAATGTAATAAATTTATAATATCAGCTAATTATAAATATTTTTTAAAATAAATTATAATAAAAATGAGAAAATATCATGTACATATATAACTTTCTTCCATGTAATAAAATGTAATTATTAAAAATAGAATACTTTTTTACATCAAACAAAAATTTCATTATTATTAGCCAAATAAGACAAAGTAATATAAAATCCAACAAAAAAATATAAATAAAAACGTAAACAGTTAAAGTTTTTAATTAATATATATACATATTTATAATTAAAAATAAAATTAGATGAAACAATATAATATAAAGTGGGGGCTGCATGGCCCCATTTTGTTTCTGTTTAGGTTTGCAGTGTTTGTTTCAGGGCTTTGTCCCTCCCGATAGAAAAAAAACAAAAATTATATATATATATATATATAATTTTCAATTAATTATATACACATATTTATAATTGAAAAATAAATTAAATGAAACAATATAATATAAAGGATTTAAAGTGATTATATATATATATAAAATTTTCAATCAATTATATACACATTTATAATTGAAAAATAAATTAGATGAAACAATATAATATAAAGGATTTAAAGTGATTATATATATATATATATATATATATAAGAGACAAACAGAGAGCATTCTATAATAATTAATTATAAATTATTCATGTTGATTAAAATTTTATAATATTTATACCTCATTTTTACTATAATTTAATTTTTTTTATAGATTGAAAATACATTTATAATTC
Organism: Mallotus japonicus; assembly: GCA_949634005.1. Lineage (NCBI taxonomy): Eukaryota > Viridiplantae > Streptophyta > Magnoliopsida > Malpighiales > Euphorbiaceae > Mallotus > Mallotus japonicus. Next base: position 16,021 of record CATIWK010053569.1, on the reverse strand, counting down.
TAGTATAAAAAAATTAAATGATATAAAAAATCATATTATTCAATTATTTATTATTATTAGTTAGTAAAAATAAACTATTTTACTAATTTTTCTTACATAAATGTAAATTTTATCTTAAAAAATAAAATTTATCTTTTAAAAAAAATCAAAATTAAATAAAATTCTTTTTTTTTTTTTGACATTAGACATGTTAGTGTGTTAGATTAGAAGGAATGGGAAGGATGAGATATGAACCCACACCCTTTGCACTTTTTGATAAGTGATAAACCACCAAGACAAGTGTCTTGGTAAATAAAATTCTTACATTATCACCTTTTTTACCTATTATTATAGATAAAATTATCACCTTTTTTTACCTATTATTATAAATAAAATTACTAAATGACATAGTATCATCATTAAAGGAATAAAATTTCTTAGCTTTACAAGATGACAACTTTATTCTGAAAAAACAATTGAAACCCCTCTTCTCCCATTCCAAATCTGTTATTCTAGTTGAAATCCCATTGAAAACAAAACTGATGGTTTTGCATTCAACAAAAGAGTATTATTTTTATTTTATTTACTTTACTTCCCAAAGTCTTAAACAAGTATATTCTCTACACTTGATCTTAGCCAAAAGGCCGAGAAAGGCATGACAAGTAAATTCTCAAATCCACAAAAAAATGTTATAATGCACGTGCCATGCACTACATCAAAACAAATATCACAGCAGGTCCGGGGTTCTCATTCTCAGTTATTAATCAATGGGTACATTACATTTTACCCCTATGTTTTGTCATATTTCACTATTTCATCCCTAATATTTAAAAAAATATTTATTCATTCTTGACATTTACTTTTTCTTATACTACTTCATCCCACGGAAGGACTAATGAGTGCTAAAAAAAACAAATGTCAAAGATTAATAAGTATTTTTTTAAATGTCAGGTATGAAATAGTGTAATATGACAAAACACAGGGGCAAAATGTAATTTACCCTTAATCAGCTAGGTCCCTTTATAATATATCGCATTAAGCTAGAAAAAAGATTCAATTGAGCATTTTAATTATTAAATGACAAAGGTATAAAGCATAACACATGCCTAATGACATGGAAAACTATATAAAAATGGAGTTCAATTGTACTTCCATTCTCGATCTGCTCAAGGAACTGGTTTCCCTTTTCTTAAGCTATACATAGTTATTTTTATTCACATATACATACACACTTTTTGCAAAATATTAAAATTCTCCAAAAAGGGCTTTTCTTCAAGATTCAGTTTCAAAAAAAAAAAATAATTGCAAGAAAACTGTACTTTGCTTTCACAATAAACCAAGAAGGAAATTAGATGCAAGGTACAGCCTATAAGTTTAGATACATTTGGTGGCAGACGTACAGTTCCCCTTCTCTTCTTCAAAATCAAGCATCAAAATCCTGATCATAATAATATATTGAAACTGGAAAAAATAAACAGTGGCTGGAACCCAAAAACATGGAAAGAGAGAGACACAGGAGTTAAAAGGTAATTTTCGAGAACCGTAGAACATAATATTAAATAAGTAAAGGGTAACAGGAGGAGGAAAGGAAGCTATTAAAGCTCTAGCTACAAGTTCCAACCTCATACATGTTTTTACACAAGTAGACAGAGACATGAGGCGGGGCATTTAATGAATGCTAAGCTTTACCAAAAGAATAAAGACAAAACTACAACCCATCAAAAAATTTTGTAATTTCCCTCAATGGATTGGTCATTTACTCATTTTACTCATTGGTGGGATATCCAGCCACCAGACCATGAACTTTTTTTTTTCCTTCAGTTTTTCCTTTCCAGTGCTAGCTTGAACATTATAATAAGATATAACTGTTGGTAAAACACAAAATTGCCAATAATAACTAGGGTTATCTAGAACAAGCGAAAGAGCAACAAAAAAAAAAGAGCCCCACTTTGTATCATGTCAACAATGTCCAGTGTAATCAAAGGGCAAGAGCACTTGTAGCTAGGTATTTGGGAACCTGCTCTAACTTCTTACCATGAACTTTAGGACAAAGACTAGTCCTGTATCTAGTTACCCTCCTCAGTGTAGGTAGTGGTAGAGTGTAACATTACTTTCAGAATTAGGACACAAATATGGAGAGACTACACATATAAGATTGGTCATGCTATTGCTATGAAAGGACAACAAAGATGGAAGGGAAGAGGTTGAGGTCCAGAGAAGAGATAAGAATTAAAAAGAGTTAAAAGACAAAAAATATCATCATTTATTGCCAAATTTCAGCTAAAATCTAAAATCTAAAATCTTCATCATTAATAGTTTCAAAAAAAAAAAAAATCTTCATCATTAATAGCATGTGGTCAGCACAGCCTTTAATCTTGTAAGTACAGGAAAACCCATTTTTGACCGATGGACTAACAAATGTATTCTGCAGCTTCCTAAGCAAAATAGCGAAGGCAAGCAAATTCAAGACCCTTTATCGCAGATAAAGATCAAACTTAGAAAATGAACACAGAAAACACATTACTCGCAGAAATTCTTATAGAGTTTAATTTTACAGGAAATGCAATTTCCCTAACCATATTTTCTGTGTTTTAAGATTGACAATTCAAAATTCACATGCATAATCATATGCTCTTTCTATCAACTAAACATAAGTGTTCTGCCAATATTCAGCATGTATGCATCTCATCTCTCATATCTTGTCATTTGAGAATAGAAAGGAAAATAGAGAAATGATCAAATCAAATCAGGGAATCAATAACTATCAAGAACTAGCTAAAAAAAAAGGAACTACCTAGAACAGTTTAAAAAACAAGGAATTAGGAACCAATTGTGAATGAAACAGTTAAAGGGAGCTCCCTTCAGTCCAAGCACAGAGAAGAGAAGTATGAAATTTATCTCCCGCATCATTCACACATTCACAGTAGCAACTGCTAATTATGCCTTCTACTGTGTTTGAATGAATGAGTCAGCAGATAATTCAAAACTTTCACCCGCCCACGAGTGGACTGAAGAGAGCTCTCTTAGACTATTTCTCATAATACATAAGATGTGGAACAGTATAGCAAACAATGTTCTGATTAACATTGCTGATAACTTGACAATATACACACTTGTCCAGAGAAATTTACGTGGGAATCATCATTGATTATCCAAAATCACCAAATAATTCATAATTAAACATGTGGATACGCTCCCCAATTTGAAGTGCTAGGTAAATCAACCATTAAATACCAATGAGCCAATGACACTTTTTCCCTCATTACAGCATAATGAAACCAAATGCTACTTCATATTTCATGTTTGATGTCACAAAGACTAGAAATGATTATCACGGATCTTCACTAAAAGCTCTAAAAAGCAACAAAGCACTTAAATAAAAATTGAAAATGGGACATAAAAGAAATTAACCAATCTATCACTTCCAGTTGCAGGCCATGCCAAAGAAACAAAAGAGAAAACAACAGCCAGTAATACTTGTCGTAATCCACATTCAAAGAAAGACTTTTAGATTCCTTTAAAGGAAGAATTCTCGAACCGAGCTTGCATATCAAGTAAAGGTTCAGAAATTCAAACAAGCTAAGGAACAAGAAAATGGGACTGATTGTGGGAGATCAGAAATTGCAAGAGATGAACTCAAACTCTATATTGTAGCTAGAATGATCTTTGCATGAACCCTAAACCTAAGTAACAAGGTTTCAGCTTGCCCCTGGAAAGAAAAGAAAGTGACTCGAAAGTTGATTAACAAGAAAACCCATTTGCGAAAGTAGCCTAGATCACTCAATAACCCGCACAAACATGACGAAAATGAAAACAGATTAAGTAGAAATCATGATCATCCATGACTTCAGACTATATTTTAAGATCCACCCAATCGTTTCCTTTTACCTAAGTAGAAGTTTTGTCTTTACATGAAAAAAGTCACCATCAAGATCAGCATTTAAAACAACAGAAGAACAAAGAAAGGAGGCGGAATGTGAGCATGGCCGCACGTACAAAAGAGGGGAAAGGGACACAAACAAGGAAATGTTCAGTTCATTACTTACCAATGGAAAAAAGAGAATACAATTAGCTCCATTAAGAGTAGTATTGCATCTTGATCTCTCAATGCCAAAGTTATCAAAATCATCCAGTGGGTGTAGTACAATCAGGTACGCTGCTTAAAAGGAATGTAACAAAGAAATGGTATTAACTAAGAGAAGAAGTGAATATTAAGAAAATGAAAAGTGAGAGGGTAAAGTGCACAAATCACGGAAGAGAAATAGTAATAAAAGAAGGGCAAAGGAAGAGGAAATGTCGCTTTCTCCATGAGAGTCAGAGAAGAGAAAGCGATTGAAGATCTCTACAAATCTGGCAAACCTCCTTCAATTCTTTAAAAGAAAAAGAGAGGACAACAGAAGTTGGCTCTTTATTTTTCCCCTCTTGTCTCCACCTTCATTCTTTCTTTCTCCTTTTTTCTGTTTGCTCTCAGGGGAGTTTTTTCTGCAAGCAAAACCCTAAAACCAGGGAATGTAAATTTATCTTGAACATTGAGTTGATGAACTATTTATCAGATATACCAACTCTTCTTTTTATTTCATGGGGAGGAGGAGACAGTGTGTGGATTTGTGTAGTTTTCTTCGATCATTGAGTTGCTTCTATCTATTTTCTCCTTCCTGTGATACCCTGCTGCTGCCGCCGAGAATGACCCACTCTCCCCAAAAGACCCACTCTCCCACTCCACAACATCTAAAGACTAGAGAGTAGAGTCTAGTAAACAGTACTCGTACAAAGAGAAAACAGGTGGATGGATAAATAATAGGGTTTGATGGAGGCTACTCATTCTACACTACACTACTGTAGTCACTGACCAACTTCCTCACTATGTGGTCCAAATCACAGCTCCTTTGATCAAAGAAAAATCTTTTTTTTTTTCCTGCTCCTTTTTGTGTGTTTCTTTGAATTGCCCAAAAGAGACAAGCATTAAACCCTTAACCTTACATATGTTGAAGGAGGTTGTGTCACTAGATTATTTAATCTTCGCCTTTTTGTATGTTTCTTTAAATAGCTTCAAAGAAATAGTTTTGGATAAGGGTTAGTTTGGGCACAAAATCGGTTTAGTTAAATTTGATTTAGAGCTGATCAAATTCGGAATCGAGTTGAATCGAGTCGGGATAAGGCCGATTTAAAAAATTTGAACCATAAACTGACAATTTTGGTTCTGAATTGTCAGTTCACGGTTCCGAATTAAAAAAAAAAAAAAGAAAAGATCTTTTATGCTCGTTGCAACATTTCAACAATTTAAAATGTAATGTGACCGTTGCAGCCTGCAAACCAACGGTCACTTGTTTTTTTAATTAAATTATAAATAATATAATAAAATTAAATGTCTAAATTACCCCTCATAACATTTATATTTTTAGGATAACATGGTTATTTTAAGATAATTTTTTTTCTATAAATACCTTCCCCACTCTAATTTTTTTTCACAATTATTCAATTACACTACACAATACATATATGATATACCTACTCTCATTCATTCTCTCTCTCTCAATTTTTATTCTCAATATTCTCTTATAATATTATTAATATCTTCCACTATACTACTCTCTCTAATTACTATTATTACTCTTTAATTGTTTTTATTATTATTACTCTCTAAAATTCATACTACTACTAAGTATTATTATTATTATTATTATTATTATTATTATTACTACTACTACTACTAATACTCATTTTATTATTATTATTATTTCCTCAATTTTTTTTAAATTTTTTTTATTTTCTCCATAAATATATTATTTTCATTAAATCAAATGGCAAGAAGAAGAAGAAGAAGAAGAAGTCAATTTGAAGATCAATCACAATCATCTATTGTTGATTCAGACAATATGATGGATAATTTAGAAGAAAAATTTGTAGGCACCAAAGAAATTTTGGTGGAAGAAATCGCCAGCTATATTAATTCACAAGAACAAGTGCAACACTCACAGTTTCTTCTTGTACTCCATCTCAATTATTTAAATATTCGGATGAAACTAATAAACTTGAATTAGCTAAAATGATTTCTATAGAACATTTATCCTTTTAATTTTGGTGAATAAGTAGGATTTGTTAATTATTGTCAAAATGGATTAAATCCATGTGCAAAACATATACCTATAAATACTTTAAGACGTACTCTTTATAAATTATATTCAAAAGAAAAAAAAAAGAATTGCATAAAATATTTTTAAATATAAATGGACGTGTATCAATTTGTTCTGATATATGGAGTGATCATTAGTAAAAGCACTCATTTATGGGAATAACTTATGATTGGATTGACAAGGAATGGCAAATACAAAAAAGAATTATTGAATTTCGAGTTTTTGATGATTGACATACCGCCGAAAATATTTTTGGAATTATTCAAAATATTTTGCAAGAATATAGTTTGATAAAAAAAAATTCTATATCTTTTGATAATGCGGCTGCAGATACCGAATATCGCATATGTAATTTTTGATGATTGACATACCGCCGAAAATATTTTTGGAATTATTCAAAATATTTTGCAAGAATATAGTTTGATAAAAAAATTTCTGTATCTTTTGATAATGCGGCTGCGAATACCGCATATGTAGTTAACCTCTAAAATATTTGTCAAACAAATTTAGAGGTGCTTGCCATGTTTTAAATTTATATGTACAAGATGGTTTAAGGTCATTGGATGTATGTTTACAACCAATTAAAAAAAAAAAAGCAATTGCATTTTTGTGGACACATCCACAAGTAATGAAAATGTGGGTAAAATTTTGTCTAGAAAATGGAAAAAAACTAAAAAGATTTCCAAGAGATGCTCCGACTCATTGGAATTCAATATATGAATTATTAAACGAGCCTTTTTTCATATAAAGAATTATAGTGTGCATTTATCAATAACAATATTTCACAACTTAATTTATTTCCACAAAATTGAGAAGTTTGTCAAAAAATTTTAGATCTTTTAAAAGTTTTTGATGATGCAACATACACATTAAGTGGAGTTTATTACCCAACATCTCATTTATTATTAATTGAATGTATTAATATTGTCGGTGCTTTGAAAGGGTATGAGACTAACTTAGTTTTAAGAGAGTCAATATTATTAATGAAAAATAAATGGTTAAATTATTTTAATTAATTAATCTTGTTGGATGTGTGTTTGATCCTAGAATTAAATTAGATGGTTTAGCTGATTATTTATATATTATGGATGTTATTGATAATATTATTACTGATGTTAGAAGAGTTATAAGAGAATTGTTTAATGAATTTAAAATGCAACATGGTGTTGTTTCATCTTCTTCTCAACCTACATGTCAAGTTCAAGGTGGTGAAACTGGTAAACTTAGTATGGGTGATCGTATATTACTTCAACAACAAAAAAAACCTCGAGGATCAACCAGATCACCTAAACTTGACATTTATCCAACGACTTCTTTTGAGTTTGGTGATAGCAAAATGGGTAAAGAATTTTCAGTTCTTAAATGGTGGAGTCAATATCAAAATACATACCTAAGATTAGCCAAAATTGCTAAACAAATTTTAGCAAATCCAATCTCAATAATTGCTATTGAGCAACTTTTAGTGCGGGAGAGAGTATTTTTGATGAGACACGCTCAACCATGACTCTCGAATCACTTGAAATTCAAATATATGTTGACAATTAGACAAGAGCGACTATATGGGATAATGACGAATTTGTAAAGATGAAAACAACAGGAACCAAAGGAACTTTCGATGTTGGTAACGACTAAATTAATAAGGTAAAGGAGTATCAAATATTGTTTTCAAAGATAAGAGAACTACGTTGACTTCGATTCTTCTAAACATCAAGAGTATCATGTAGGCAACTTAATTTTTGGTAAGAAAATTAAGTTCAAACCCTTTTAATTTTTTTATGTTATTTTTATTGTTAATTTTAATTCATTTATTATTTAAAATTTATTCACTTTAATTTCTAATTACATTATTGTTTTTGACTTCATTTAAATTATTTTAAAAATTATTACAATATTTTAAATTATTTAAATATAATTACAAAATTATAAAATAATAAAAAAGTTTAGAACCAAAATCGAAAATTAGTTCAAAATCATAACCGAAACTGACTCTAAATTGGCCAAGGCTCAGTTTCGGTCCGGTTCCATAAACATGGAACTGGAACTGGCCGGTTTCGAACATGAATAGGTTGGTTCTAGAACCGTGGCCAAGGCTAGAAAAGAAACTTATATTTAATCTAGAGAGAACATAGAGACTTTAAATTTGAGATGTAAATTACTAAAATCAAGAATAAGTAAGATGAAGGTCTAGGTTTCAAAGAGATTACTTTGTTCAACACAACATTACTAGCTAAATAGTGTTGGAATCTCATTAAAAATCCTCTTTTTTCAGTGGAAGGTTATTAAAAAGCATATACTTCCCACATTCTATTTTTTTTTAAAGCCAAGCGAGGTAGAAGGCCTTCATGGATTTGATCGAGCATTGCAATGAAGGGAGCTAATGAAAGAAGGTTATATGCGAAATACTTCATCAGGCCAGCTAGTCAATATCTGGGAAGACAAGTGGGTTCCTCCTCAATTTAAAGTGCAATCTAAGGTTCTAGTTAACGCACTATTTTTGTTATTTGAAGATTTAATTAACCAACAATAAAAAAAGGTGGATCAAGAATTCTGAAATAGTTATTTGATGTTACAAAGATAGAGGCTGTTGAGCAAGTTTCGCTAATGGGACGAGGAGGAGAAAATCGGATAGTTTGGCACTACGAGAGATAGGGACATTCATAGTAAGGTCAAGTTATAATTATTTAAAAAATCCAAAAATAACAGCTTGCCAAAGGGAGCTTATCCACCTACATCTCTAATTCCAACTAAAAGGATTCGACAGTCAATTTAGACTCTTGAAGTTCCAATTAAAATTAAAATTTTCATTTGGAGATGTGTTAAAGACTCATTGGCAACCAAAGTAAACTTGGCTAAAAGAGAATGCAAAATGGATTCCAGATGCCAAATTTGCAATTTAACAGATGAAACCATTGAACATGAGCTGGCTTTATGTCTGAAGGTAAGATTAGTTTGGTTTAACATTTTTCTTACTTATAGGCCAACAAAAGTGAGCTTTCAATCTTTCACATCATGGTGGAGGGAAGCAGTGGAGCTTCCAGGTGCTAAAAAAGGATAGTTGAGTGTTGTGTTCAAAACCCGCAAGCGCACAGATCGTGAATTATAGTACAAAAGATATTGTTCCCACGAGGATTGAATATTGAATACCAATTTTTCTACTTGTGTTCCTAGCTAGAAAATCAAATAAAGTAATTTAGAAAATTGAAATAAAAAACTAAATAAATTAAATTAAAAGCAAATTAAATAGTTAAAACATAGAGCTTAGGTTTAGTTTCACTATTCCAATCAAATCATGAACACGTAATTATTAAACACATTGATCACAGTCAAGGGTAATTGTTCTAAAATACCTAAGGACTCTCTTGAGTTCAATTAAGCATGTAAAGATTAAAGTTTAACCTACTCTCATGGTTAAGAAGTTAATCTAAACTCATTAAGTTTCTTAATAATTAATTTACCACCGTAGACCCTTGCCTACTGTCATGGTTCCCCGTAGAGCTCGCTTACTCTCATGGTCGAGTGGTCTAAGTCCTATGAGTCTTAAGCTGGTAAATTCCTGTAACTCTCATTGGTTAATCTACCCATAAACATGCAATCAAACAGGCCTGGAATGATAACAAGATATTAAGCTCAACGCATAAAATTAACTGAAAATCAAATTAATAAAAGACTTGAGTTCAATCACATCATAGAATAACTACTCCTACCCTAAACCCTAAAAAGAGTTTAGCCACACATAATTCTACAAACAATAAAATCAATAACAAAAGAGTGAAGAAGAAGAATAGATAAAACTCGTTTAAGCGCTGCTTCAATCTTCAAACCCTTGTTCACCTTCTCAAGCTCTTGTTTGTGGCTTTTAGAACGTAGAATGAATCCCCCTTAAACCTTCTCAATGATCCCCTTATATAGGAAAACCTGATAGAACCCTAAAAGCCCTTGAATTCCTTTTCCATTTTCAATTAGGAAACATTCTTCTGTTCAATATGGCTTTGACACAGCCTTGACATAGTTGTGTCATGTCTTCTTCTTTTTGGCACAGCCTCAGCACATGGGTGTGCTTATCTTCGAGTCAAGTTTCTAGTAGGTTGCACGACCTACAACATGGTCGTGTCATAGCCGTGTTGAATGCTCATAAATTCTTCAATTTGGATAGAAAGATGCACGGTCCATAACATTACCGTGTTGCCCCCATATCGCATGATACTCATAGTCTAGTAGAGGACACGGCCTCAGCATGGCCGTGCTGTGGCCATATCATACACTTCCTTGTCTTTTTCTTGAAATTCCTATTTAGATTTGCCTACAAAAGGGAAGATTAATTAGGAACTTAAATAAAACACTTAATTTGACTAAAATTAAATAAAAAATAGTAGAATCCTAATTTAGATAACAAAACTAGAATATTTCCCAATTAACCTTAAATTCTACCCAATTAACATTATTTATTAATTCAAAATCCATTAAAATTGAACTCTAAACATATGTAAATATTACACACATTAGGTAATAAAATGATGCTTAGTGCATTTGATGAATAAGGAGGGATCTACAGCTGCTTGATTGTAACCTTGACTATAAGGCTTATGTAAGTTTGGCATGTCATTGTCTGCTAGCTTGTTTAAAGTACAATCTTTCTAAAAGCCTACAGACTTGGTTGGGTTTATTAGAAATTACACTAGGAGGAAGCTTCATATAAACTTCCTCTATGAAATCTCTATGTAAGAAAGCATTGTTGATATCTAGTTGATGCAAGTACCACTGTTTAACAACTGCCATAGCCAATAAAGCTCAAACAGTGCTTATTTCTGCAACTGGTTAGAATGTGTCTAAGTATTAAGGCCAGATCTCTATGTATAACCTTGGCAACTAACCGAGCTTTATAATGCTCTATTGAACCATCAAATATAGTTGACTTTTAGCAATCATGCTTGAATGCTTCTTAATAATATTGTGGTTCAAGGATTTGAGATAATTGGCAGATGTATTTATGTTATGAAGGTGAAAGATTATTATAGAAAATGACACAGAGAGAGAGAGAGAGAGTATAAGGTGAATTTGATGGTTTACAGGAGAGTTGGTGCTCAACTAAGTAAGAGGATAATTTAGTAAATCGATGAGATTTTCTCAAAGGTTAAGGTAAAGAAATAATAGAAGGTTTAGAAATTTGTGAAGGCTGATGTATAGATGAATTGAGAATAAGGAAAAAAATTTCAAAAGCATAATTTACAGGTATAGCTGAGTTATATGTGAATGTATAGTATCAAAATTTATGACTGATTCATTAGTCTTTATGCCTGCAATAAGATCATTCTGTAAAACTGTATCAGAAGATGATGCTTATGCAAATGAAAATATGTGTTCTGTGAATCAAACATTTCTTGAAACTAAAATTTATTTTATATGTAAATCATACACTCTATATCCTTTAACAGATGAAGGAAAACCAATGAATATGCACTTGGTAGCTCGAGCATCAAATTTTCATCATTGATGAGGGTAAGTAGAAACCAAAAACTTTAAGATGATCATAAGAAGGTGGTTTGTCAAAAAGAATCTCAAATTGTGTTTTGTTGTCAATGATAGGATAAGGAATTCTATTAATAAAGTAGGTTGCATGTAAGATGCAGTCCATCCTAAATTTTCTCTTTACAACACTATTCTCTTTACAAGATATGGCTCTTGCTACAATGCAAATAATTGTATATATACAATTAATGTATAACCTACTATTATAGGTTAAAAAAAGATAATTTTATTTATCCACTTCAAAATTATTTTGTCTCTCTCTTTCATCTTTATACACTTCAAAAATAATTTTTATTTCTCTCTCTTTTATCTTTTCTCTTTCATTACAAGGTATCACATATCTTTATTTCTCCTTCTTTATAGGTGTGTGTTTTTATTCTTTTAAATCTCTTTTTTTTACCATATTACCACGGAATGAAAAATATAGTTTCTTCCTAATAATAAATTTTAACCAAAAATAATTTAATAGCATTTAACTATAATTGTTTGTCATTTTTATCAAAATAAACCTATAATTTTTCATTGATATTCATCATATATTATAATTAATTAATACAATTTTTATTGATAGATTGCATTTAACTATGACATTTATTTTTAAGACTAATATAAAAAGATTAGTGAATTTAAATTTTAATATCACCTTTAGAATATTAAACATGAAGCATTAATTTATTAAGGTTATACGTGTGTGTAATAAAAATTCATAATTTTAGAAATAAAATTAATTAGTGAAAAGAAATATATAATTCCCCTAAATTGAACTAACTTAAGAAATTTTTTCTTCTTTATAGTTTAATTTAAAAATTCAAAATTACTTAATTGGTATGTGTTTCTTTTCATCTCTTTTTACTACTAATTATAATATTTATCATTGTCATTAATTTTGTAAAGCCTATATCATAGTTCAAGAGTTTCATTCAATTCTTTTAAAATGCTTTTTACTCATTTTTCTATTTAATTTGAAATATTATATGGCTTAAGGAAATGGTGAAAGTTATTAATTCCTCATATATACATAAGAGTAGGGGTGTGCAAAAATCGGCCAAAATTGATTAATCGAATAAAAATTAAAAATTAAATTTTAAATGTGTTTAAGAAAATATATTATTGCTAAATAAATAAAAATTAAAAACTTAATAAATAAAAATTTTATTGCTAAATAAATAAAAATTAAATTTTAGATATGTTTAAGAAAAAAGACATAATCATGAAAGAATATATAAAGAATATATAAAATAAAAAACATTATAAAAAAAAGTGTAATAAATCAAATAAAAAATAATAAAATTTTAGTTTTATAACCAAATATTCAGGTAGCCAAGTTATTGCAATCAATGGATTTAATTTAATTTTCATTTATCCAAGGGTTAGAAATTAAAGTTGTATATGTACAATTATTTGCACTGTAGAATGACTAATTCTTAAGATAAATGAAAATATTTATTCAATGAAATTCCATTCCTCACAAGTATCTATTTGTAGGTTTATTAGTCTCATTTCAAATGACTACCCATTAATGGATTTAGTTTGATTACTGTCTAGATACATTTCTTAGAGAAAATAAATTAAAAGTAAAAAATTTAATATTAGATTTTTTTAAAAAAAATTTGCTATTACTACTATTATTATCCAAAATGAGAATAAAATATATTACAATTTTAGAAATAAATAATAGTATCAATGATCTACTAATTAAGATATAGTATATTTAGTACAATAGGGTGTTTAGTAGAGAAAAATTATAAAAGTAGTTATTTTTTAAATATTTTTAATATGTTTTTAAGTTAATTTAATAAAATTTAAAGCATATAATTTTTTTTATTATTTATATAGTAGTTTTGGCCGTTTAATTATCATGTTTTTTTATTGGTAAATGAAACTTTAATATTAAAATAATAGTTTCATTCAATTAAATTTAGTACAACACAAAACTTAATAAATGAAAATCTTATTACTAAATAGATAGAAATTAAATTTTAGATATGTTTAAGACAAAAGACATAATCATAGAAGAAGGTAAAAAAAATGTCACAAGACATCATGAAAGAGAAAAAGTATAAGACAATAAAAAGAAATAACAATATTAGTTTTATAACTAAATATTTAGGTTATAGGTTATCTTCATCCATGGTTATAATCAAACAAAAATAATTTAATGTTAAATAGTTTTATTTGTATAGAAACAAACGTATGCACTGTAGAAATGATCCATAAGATATATTCTACCCTTAACTTACATAAATATAAGTTCTTATTATAGTATAAACGTTTGTATTTTTACAAATGGAATTAGAATTGTTGAATTTATTTTTATTTAGCTACCCCTGTTGATTATTGAAAATGCCCTAAAGGGGGGTGAATAGGGCTAAAGAAATTAAAACAAGAATTAATGGAGTTTCAAAAAATTAAAGAAAATTAAGAAGAGTAGAGATTTAAGACAATTGATTTTAGGAGTTCGGATTATAACCAATCCTACATCTCCACCTAAATTATCCCTAAGTTAGGATTTTTAATCATTCACTTCAATCTTATTTCCAAGATTGATTATACAAGAGTTTTTCAAGGCTCAACTCAAACCTTCACACAAATGAGTTTTTCTTGGCTCAACTCAAACTACAAATAAAATCCCAAGTGTTTTCAATGGATAACACTTAAACCAAACCACTAGAGTATAACCTCACTTTCCTTCTATTCTAACCCAAGAAATAGATGAATAAGAGACCTAACTCTAGCACACAACCAACTCTCAATTACAATGAGAATTTAAAGAATAGAAAAATGCTCAAAAGTTTTCTAAGAAATCAATTTGCTCAACCAACTTGTCTAAGTTATCAAATGAAGTTCCAGGGCTTCAATTTATAGTTGGAGAGTGAAGAAATAGCTGTTGGAAGCCATTAAATTCGTTCCAACCTCTTTCTTCTTCATTAAATGCATTCTCAGGACCGTGAGCGTACGCTCGGGATCATGAGGGTTGAAAAATATTACTGTTGCTTGCAAAAAATGACCGTTGGTGATGCTCACGGTCGACTCAGGATCGTGAGGGTAGACCGTGAGCGTGGTAGCCTCCTTTTTCTCATTTCAGACGTGAGTCACAGCATGATCGTGAGGGTAGGCTCGGGATCGTGAGCGTAGGCTGTCTTTACTTAAACTTATCTGTTTTGCCTCCGAATGCACTCTTTTTCACTTGGTTCTTTTCCCATGCTTTTAGGGAACATGTGTAGGGTTATTTGAAGGCTTAAAAAGTGATTTAATTGTCCTCAAACATGATCTAAGGCTTGGTCATTTATCCTTGCTTTTGTTGAGTATAGTTGTGTACCTAAGCTTATGTACACACTTAAATAAAAAGCATTAGTGATTCAAAATTGATTGTTAAAGCCAAAATAAAGATTGAATTGAGATTGATCATGACCTTGATCATGCAAAGGGTCAACAATCTCCCCTTTTTTGACTTTGACAATCAATTTTTGAATGATAATTAAAAAAAATAAGTGCATGTGTGTGCATGTTTTTTGTGATACTCCCCCTCAATCATATACTAAGAAGTTTTAAAATTTCTCCCCTCAATATATGCTAAGGTGAGTAAAACATGTCAAATATCACTCAATCATATTAAATATTTAGTTTCCCCCCCTTTTGGCATTCTAGTTATAATTTAAACATAATTATTATCATTCAAAATGCCAAGTTTCTCCCCCCCTTTGTCAAAGTGAAAAAGGGAGGAAACTAAAAGAGAAAAATACTAAGAGAGAAACATGTGAAATAAAATGAATGAAATTAAATGAATAATAAGAGTACTAATTGAAAAAAATAATTGAACAAAAAAAAATGATGCCTATTGATACCCAATGAAAAATCAAATTGAGAGTGAATCATGAAATGTGAAACAAAAGTCAAATGTATTAAGAAATAACAATGGCAATCATGATTCTCAATATATGGTCCAAAGAGATTTTTAAAGACTAAGACATACCAAGTGAAAAAAAATAATGAGAGAATTGCATATCAAAATTATGTAATTTTTGAAAAGTATTTTGATCATGCAAAGGGACAAATTCTCTTTGGATAAATTGATGTTTGCATATCTATTGACAAACTATATAAATTGATTTTATTAGTTTATCAATAATTAGCACATGAAAAAACTTCAACTACTCCTACTCAAAGATTAAACACCTTTTTGAACCCAAACTTTAGTTGGTCTAGATTTGTTTATCTCAAAATAATTTTTGGATAGGAGGCTAAGGTGAAGTAGTCTATAGTAACACACATTATTAATGTGTCCTAATTTCATGCAATAAAAGCATTTAATATTTGAAAATTTATTTTGCCTACCAACATATACAAGTTTAGCATGGTTATGATGGTTGGTAGCTTTTCTA
>CATIWK010053485.1:0-11517 GCA_949634005.1 Mallotus japonicus | reverse complement strand
TCCTACGAAAATGTCACTGTCTTTGGTGCAAAAAAGACCAATAGCATGCTCAGGTCTGTTTGTGACACATTACTACTACCCAACCCAACCCCACTCTAAAGTTGGGTAAAGTGATTTGTAATCATAATTTTTTAAAAATTAAAAATTTATAAATTAGAACATTAATTTAAAAATATAATTAAAAATAAATATTTAAAAAGAAATTAAATAAATATTTTAAAAGAAGTTAATTATTAATTTGAATGTTAAATAATCACACTTTTAAGAATGTAATATGAAATTAAAAAAAAAAGGTAAAAACACAATCTATTTAAAAGGGTATTTTTGACTAAAATTAAAATTAACTTGAATTTTTAGATTTATACCAAAGGTATTTTTGACTAAAATTAAAATTAACTTGAATTTTTAGATTTATACCAAACACAATATAACATAATATGAAATTCATTTGAAATGAATTCCACAAACTATTCATTTGAACCAAACACACTTTATTAATAAAAATTCATTTGCAATTTCCATGAATTCCTAGATGGAATTGAACCAAACAAGGCCTAAAGGTTTGTTTGGTTCAAATGAATTCCATAAAATTTTGTGAAATTCATTTGCAAATCCAAATAAATATGTTTGGTTTAAATGAAAATTTTGTAAAATTCATTTTGAATTCCAACTTTTTAATTTTGTGGAGTTGTTTGAAACTAAATCAATTCTTATTAGGCCTTGTTTGGTTCAATTCCATCAAGAAATTTATTTCATTTGGAAATGAATTCCAAATGGAATTTATTTGCAAATGAATTTTTATTATTGAAGTGTGTTTGGTTCAAATGAATAGTTTGTGGATTTCATTTCAAATGAATTTCATATTATGTTATATTGTATTTGGTATAAATCTAAAATTCAAGTTAATTTTAATTTTGGTCAAAAATACCCTTTTAAATGGATTGTGTTTTTACTTTCTTTTTTAATTTCATATTACATTCTGAAAAGTGTGATTATTTAACATTCAAATTAATAATTAACTTCTTTTAAAATATTCATTTAATTTCTTTTAAAATATTTATTTTTAATTATATTTTTAAATTAATGTTCCAATTTATAAATTTTTAATTTTTTAAAAATTATGATTACAAATCACTTTACTCAACTTTAGAGTGGGGTTGGGTTGGGCAGTTGTAATGTGTCACAAACAAACCTGAGCATGCTATTGGTCTTTTTTGCACCAAAGACAGTGACATTTGTGTAGGAGAGGCAAAGAATTGGAGAAGACAAATAGAAAAAAAAATAGAGAAAGAAAAAAAATCAATTTGAGCATATATGATTCAATTTGTGCAACGGGAGAGGTACTGAGAGATTTTTGTAGCATTAAACCATTAACTAGAAAAAAAGGAGAGACATAATGGGAGATGATTTTTTTTTTAAAATAAAAATAATGAGGATAGTTTAGTCATTTTAGAAATATAGCTTTAAAAATTGTGGAATTCATTTGTAAATTCCACCAATTTCATTAGAATTTCATCTAGTTATAATAAATTCCACAAATTTAAAACATGAAATTGCAAATGAATTTTATAAGTTATTCATTTAAACCAAACACACAATATTTGGAATTCCAAATGAATTTTCCATAAAATTTTGTGGAATTTATTTGTACCAAACACACTCTTAATGAAGTATGTTCTGGAAATGAATTTTATTTGGAATTCATTTGAAAATGAAATGAATTCCTTGATCGAATTGAACCAAACAAGGGGCAAGAATATAAATGTAAACAACAGAAACAATAGCTAGAAACAACAGGCTTAGCTCAAGAATTCACCTGTATATTTGAACGCTAAATCGGCAATGCAAGCAATTATTGGTGCATATATGTCCATTCCAACTTTCTTATATGTTTGAAAGAAATCATTTAAAATAATTTTACAGAAAATAAAAAAAATGAAGGAAATGAGTGTCGGTTGAAGAAATTTGAACCTTCAGCTTCGGCGATGGAGATAGTGGAGAGCCTGAATTGGTCTCGAAGCAGTTGGCTAACTTCTTCTCTTTCTGCATCGCTTCTATGTGGTGTTTCCATTATTTTGATCTAATATTGGGTTCAATCATACCTCCTCCACCTAATGCAAACAAGTAGAATGCGGTAAGCAACTTGGGCAAGAATTGTGTAGGAATGAATAGGGCTGGCGACGGGTGATGATGGCGGTGGTGAGAAGTAGTGATATCATAGGATAGATTGTTTGTTAGGAGAGGGAATTTTTTTTTCTTAGAATTTAATCTTTTTATCTTACTTTTAGATAGTCATTTTCATTTAGTGGGACTCATTTAGGGGTGTAACTAAGTCGAATGGTTCCTGATTCATTGTGTGATTAGCTCAGAAAAAGCTTGTTCGAGTTCGTTTGTTAAGCTAAATTAACATTAGTAGTAAATAAATATTATACAATACTAATTCAATATTTAGCAAATAATAAATTTGTTCGATAACAAAAAAATTAAGTAATATTTGTATTTTAAAGTAATATATAAGTATTCACATTAAATAATGCAAATTTAAAAGTAATAGATGGATATAACTTGAATTATAAATTATAATTTAATTGATATTATATTATTGCAAAACTACATAGTTTTAAGTCAAAATTACGTATTTGTGAATTTTGATGTCAACATAAACAACTTCCTTAACCTAATTCTCTAATTTATAAACTACGTAGTTTTACGATTAACTTTAAATGAAATAACATAACATCTTAACAACAAATAATAAATTTCAATATAAGCATAATATTAAGTAATATTCGAATTTTAAATCAAAACTACGTAATTTTAATGTTATAAGTAATTTCAATATTACAAAAATACGTAGTTTGAGGTTATAAAACAATGTAATGTCTAATTACAAAAGTAGATTGTTGAGCTTGTCTGGCTTGCGAGCTCGGTTCGACCTCGTCAAATACAAACTCGAGTCGAGTTTGAGCCAGACTTTTGGAAGCTCAAGTTCGTCAATTTTAAAACAAGTCGAACCTAAACTTTTAAAAGTTTGACTCTATTTGGCTCGGTTATACCCCTAAACTCATTAAATATATATATTTTTTTATCAATTTCCATGAAATAGTATTTTTTTTTTTGGCTAAAATTACAATGAGAGGGTGGGCCTCAAAATCAAGACCCCTCTGTATGCCACAGAGGGCTTGACCTCATGGGCACGAAATACTACCTAGTTCAGCATAATAATTAATGTCACATCCATTTTAGAACAAGATGAAATCACCTCTAATACTAATAATAATTTATTAAAGTTTTTAATCTCTCACTCTCAGCTTAAGTTTGATTTCTTGTAATTAATAATAAAAATTCAGAAGTTCATTTAATTTGTTATTCACAATCCAATATCGGTTTTACTACAACAAAAATTGAAATTTGAGATGCAAGGAAAACGTCACAAAACAACCAAAAAAACGTCGCTAAACAGGTGTTGTGACGAATATGAATCATCGCTCCTGACGTCGCAATAGCCACGTTGCAGATAATTTTGGATGATTTTTGGAATTCGTCTCTAAATGTTTTTTATTTGCGACAAAAATATGTCTCAAAATATCTGAAACCAACCAATTACAATGTAATTTAAGATGAATAATTTCGTCTCTGAAGAGTCTATTTTGTGACATTTTCTTTTTCATCTCAAAATATATCATTTATTAAGGACATTTTGATTTTTCATCTTAAAAAGATATCACTTATTAGTGACATTTTTATCTTTTTGTCTCAAAAATATGCACTTATTAATGACGTTTTTATCTTTCTGTCTTTATTAGTTAATCAATGAAAAAATTTTCATAATTTGAATCATAAATGAATAAGAAATTATTTGATTGCAATATTAATAAAAATAACTACAAGAATAATATTTAATAATAGTAACCATCCAGTGGCTCAGTTCTGGTTTTGTAATAAAAAAAAAAGATAAGACATTGAGTCTCTAACTTCAATGGCTGAGTTTCAAGTAATAAAAAAGAAAAATAAGAACTGAAAAATTAGAGGAACAGAGAGAAAAAAAAAAGGGAAAAGTACGGAAACCACCACGTGGTTTCATGGTTTTAAACTTTTAAGTACGTGGTTTTTTTTGTGACAATTTTAAGTACGTGTTTTGGCCGTTATACACTTTTCAGTATATGTGTCTAACATCGTTAACTTCGTCCTATATGGCGCCTACGTATCAGCGCAACATAGAGTCCACATCAGCGCCATAGTGTCCACGTCAGTGTCACATAGGACAAAGTTAATGGTGTTAGATACATTTACTAAAAAGTATGTAACGGCCAAAACACGTACTTAAAAGTGTCACAAAAAAAACTACGTACTTAAAAGTTTAAAACCATGAAACCACAGGGTAGTTTTTCGTACTTTCCCAAAAAAAAATTTACATTTTTGGAGAGCTTGTTAGGAACAGAGAGGAGAGACAGCTCAACCTTGAGATCTAGAAGCAACACAGAGGAGAGAATGCTCACTATAACAAATTTACATATATTTACTTCACAATTCTTTGAAAAACACAACTAAATCAATGAAGGAAAAAAATCAAATTAAATCAAGAGCAAGACCTAAAAAATTTACAGCATAAGAATTTTCAACTGAACAGAAATGAGAAGCCGATCGATTGAATGGAATAAGTAGAATTTTCAACTAATCGATTGAGCAGAATAGAGAAGTCGATTGATTGAGCAGAAAAGCCAATCAAAAGAGAAAAGAGAAGATAAGGGAAATTGAATTAAGAGACAAATTGATAGAAATAAGGTTATGGTTCGATTAGAAAATTTGAAGATGAGGGACATGTTTCTGTGGTGTTAAGTGTAAGGGACATATAGAGAATATAGAGGAAAATTAAGTTATGGTTTAGAGAGGGAATTGAAATAAGAGTTTTTCTTTAAGGGTTTTTCAAGGAAAAAAATAGAGGCTTTTGGGACGTAACTAAATTGTCTCTAATAATTATTATTAGAGAGAATATTCTCTCAAGTGTCTCTAATAATTATTATGAATTATATATTTGACATATTTCTGAAAAACGTCTCAGAAAGATAATATTTAGAGATATAAAACTTTGTAGCAAAAACTTTTTATTTAGAGACATAAAATAAACATATCTAATTGCATAAAATTTGTACCAAATGATCACAAAAAAATTGTTTATTTATGTGAGACGATTTCTATAAAATGTCTTAAAATAGCAATATTTACAGATGTTTTTTTGAACGTCTCAAAATAAATCATCCCTAATTTTCAATTTTGTTGTATATAAATAAAACTAAATGCGTTTATACACCAATTAAATACTTTTATTTATTAGCATGAACTTTTAAGTTGAATAGCTGTTCAAATTGATATATTCTTGATCCATTTTCTTCATTTCTTTTAAGAGATATTGGTTCAGCTGATTGAGATAACTAATAAAGATTTTTCCTCAATCAGTTACAATTTAGGTATTTAATAAAACTCCAAAATCAGTAGCTGATAGTTGTTTTTGTTCAAAACTGATACAAATTTGATAAGCTTTTCTGGAGTTTTTTCCCATTAGCTGATAGCTGATTTGTATTTATTTTTTTAGACTATTTTACCCTTATTAAAATAACTAATAACAAATAACTTCATTTAAATTAAATGTATGTAATTAATTTTTTATAGTTCATAATCAAATAATTATAATATTTATACCTATAATTATTTTTAAAAAATTATAAAATAACATTTATATTTAAAATTCATTTTTAAATAATTTCTATTAATAATTCTAATAATATATAAATCAAATAAAATAAATTATTATTTACTACTATATATTATTTTTAAGTTATTCTACTAAAAAATATTATAAGAAATATATAAAATTATATTTAAACATCAATTGTATCCTTAATTATCATTTGACATACTAACAATAATAACTAACAAAATTTTACTAAATAGTTCGTATTTATCAGCTAACAGCTATCCCCTATTTACAGCCACTATCAGCTATCAACTGCTATAAACAGCTGAACCAAACAGACTCTTAAATTATTGTTAGAGTGCCACATCATAGTCAAGTCTAGCATGTGTCAAAGGATTGTGTTAAAGACAACCAATTCAACATCAGTTTTATAAATAAGATCAAGTAGACTTATACTTAACAGTTTGAGCTTTTAAGTTGATAGAGGTTGAGCTCATATGAGCTACCCATATAGATACATTATTTTTTTGGACAGTTCTTTCCAGAACAGAACAGGGTGTTACAACAAACTCAATACTATTAAATTAACTATCACAAGACTATCATTAACTATAATGACAACTAGGCTTGAGTACTGTCCGGTCCAATCTGGAAATTCAAAAATCTCCGAGATTGGATTGAAAATTGGAGATTTCAAAATATTGAAAATTGGTACCAAAACTGAAATTAAAAATCTCCGTCTTGTATTGTTCCAAAATTTCGGAACAATACAATTCAGAGATCGGATATTTCAATCCAATATACAACGGAGATTCGAAAAATTATACAATATATATTATTTTCTTAAATCTTTAAACATCCATGAAATTTGGAATTTCATCAAATATACATACAACAATATTAATATTAGTTAAATAATTAATATTAGTTAAATAATATTTATAAAATTCTTTGGTCAAATATAATTAATATTAGTTAAATAACATTTGCAAAAGAATATCAGTTAATTCTTTTTCTTTGGAAAAATATTAGTTAATTAATATTAGTTAATTCTTTTATTTTATTATTTTTAATAAAATAATTTATATTTTAATTATAATATTTTAGCATTATTTATTTAATAGTTAAATAATATTTATATATTAAATTTATTTGTATAACTTATATATTATAAATATATATATATATATATATATATATATATTTCGGTCCAATATAGTTCAGTATAGTTCGGTCCAATTCAGTCCAGTTCTCGGTCCGGATATTTATAAATATCAAGAACCATACCAAAAATTTTTTATCGGTACAATTCGGTCCGGATAAAGTCAAAAAGTTAACGGTCCAATTCGGTTCCAGAGATTTTCAGTCCGATTATTTGGTTCAATTCGGATATTTTAATCTCCATGCTCAACCCTAATGACAACTACAACTAACTACTAATATTAGGAAAAACAATGTGTTCTATCCTCAAGTTTAGGCCAGTTATATATCAATTAAATCCTATTTTGAAAGTCATTTCAATTTGCTTCTTCAACTTTATAAATTATGTCAATTCTATCCAATTTTATTTGAAGGATCTAATTGTATTTTTAAAAATTAATTTTGGATCCCTATAAAAAAAATTTAACTGTCATTCAAATTTTTTTCTTCTTCGTTAAGAAAAATAAAATTTGAAAAATATTTTTAAGTTTTAATTTTACCATTTTTGAAATAAATTTAAAAATTAATTTTTAAATTTTTACATAAATTTTTACTTTTTATATATCAATTAAAAAATGTGATAACTTGTGGATCAATTTATTGTATAGAATAATGTTAATAAAAATAAAAATAAATAAAGTAAGCACTTTTAACTATCACTATAAATAATTAAAAAAAATTTGATTTTTTAATTTTTTCATATTTTTCAGAAAAACTAAATATTTTTGTGTTCTTGACTAATATTTTTAGTATCTCAAAATTCTCTCTTTTTTTTTTATCTAATTAATACTTTTTTTTGTTTGACCTTTATTAGAAAAATTTCTAAATAATGTGGCTGAAAGTTGATAAGTAAATTTTAAAATAGTTAAAATTCAATGATTTTTAGTAAAAAAACTAAAAATTTAAGAAAATATGTAGAAATTAATTTTAAAATTTATGCCAAGAGTGACAAAATTAGAATTTAAGAACATTTTCTTACAATTTATTTTTTCTTATAGGAAAAAGAGGATAAAAAAACTAACAAGTATCAAATTTATTTATATGGATCTAAAAGTAATTTTTAAAAATACAATTAGGTCATTCAAATAAAATTGGATAGAATTGACACAATTCATAAAGTTGAAGAAGCAAATTGAAATGACTTTCAAAGTAAGATTCAATTGATAATTGACTCAAAAATCATGATAAAACTTATGGTTTTCCTTTAATAATAATAATAATAATTATTATTATTATTATTATTATTATTATTATTATATATCGTAGTGGGGATTATTAGTATCATAGTGTGTGTATATATATATATATATATATATATATATATATATATATATATATATCGTAGTGGGGTGGGAGGTAAGGACATAAAATCTTTGACCCTTGCCCTCACTAGAAATTGAACTCGAAACTTTTTGAGTCTCAAAACTTCAGCCTAGACCATTTAATCTAGGTCTCATCGGCCCATATAAATATATTATTGTGTTACATGTTAACTGGATCTAGTATATTACAATTTTTTAAGGGTTAATGAAACTTCAATAAATCAAGGGAAAAGTACAATAAAATACTTTGTGGTTAAACGCTTTTTCATTTAAAGGGTTGTGATATTTTTCATAACATTTAAGAGTCTGTGGTTTGATTTTACTTTCATTTTAGTATCTTACTCAGTGATATTATTAAAAATATATGATATAATGTTAAAATAACAAGAATTTTTAATGTGAAATTATTTATCAAGTAGTATAACATGAAATTAACTAAAATAAATTCACAATTAATAAAAATAAGATGTATTTTTTTATTTTATTAAGAATAAAAAGAAATAATTTTTAAAATAAATTTGTAATATTTTTAAAAGCATCTAAATAATTATATTGATGGTAAATTAAATGTAAAACATTTTTATTATTTAAAAATATTGTTATATTAAAATTTTATTATAAAATAATAACGATATTAGTTGATAGGGTACATTCCTCTAAATGTCACGAAAAATACCACAAACCTTTAAGTGAAAATGCATCTAACCACATTGTATTTTTTTATATTTATCCCATAAATCAATTATAAACTTCAATTTGTTGCTAGATAATTTTATTTTTTAGCTTCAATTTCTCTCAACTTTCTATGTTCCAAAAAAAAGAAATTTTGCAAAAATATATTATGTGCTAATATTAAACTATGTTTTAATTTATTTGATTTTAATAGCATTTTACTTTTAAAAATAATTAATATATAAGAACATCTAATTATTAAGAGGGAGAAGAGGGAGAAAAGTGAGAGAGAAAATTATCATAGTGAAAAGTTAGTGAATAAAAAGAAATGCAAAGAATTCAGTAGAAGGAGGAAGAGTACGTAGCAATTGGAAAAGCAAACTGGTGAACAAGGAGAATAGAAGCAGTAGGTTGTGACCTTGCAGAAGGGACTAAATTCTGGCTTTACATTATTCAAAACTCACTGTGAGGTGCAGAAAGAATTTTTGAGAGCCAAGACACAGGGAAGCAAATCTATGTTAAACAAGTAAGTCCTCCCTTTTAGCTTTCCCTTTTTTTGTTTTTTGTTTTTTTTCTTTTAAAAGAAAACTTTTATGACATAATTTTGAATAAATGAATATAATATAGCTTTGCATAATTAGGGTGGTGCATTTTTGTTGTTGAATTCATAAAATATTGTCTATAACATATTATGATCATACGGAAAAGCAGTTTAATTTCTTTTAAAGGTTCATTCTATCCTGAATTTCGGTCTGCTAAGGCGGCGCCTCTAGAAGCATATCATAAACATGATCTTCGAAAAGGCGTCGCTATAACATTATAAGACATTTTCTTATCACCTTAGTGTCGCACCGGAGATAATTTGATGAGGCGCTGCCTTTGTGCTTGACAAAATAATTTTTGTTTTTGCACACATTCTTGCATTTTTAGTGATTCTAATTGCATTTTTAATCTTCTATGACGCATACACCATATTTGTAAAATGAAATTAGTTATAATGCATGTTCTATTAAAAGTCAAATGTATTCTTGGTTTGGTAAATTAAATCACAAATCAATCTTATTTTTTTAAATTGTTAATTTTACTTTTGGAGTTAATTGTTTGATATTTAATTTATAATAACTCGGTTCCCTTCATTTTTAAAAATATTTTGGTGTATTTTTATTAATTTCAATTCAATATTTTTATTGTTTCATGTACTAACTTTTTCTTTTTTTTTTAGATTCTCTTTTCTTTTTGATGGACTAATTTAGATTTGAATTTTAGGATGATGAGCAAAATATCAGCATTTTGCATGCTGTTTAATTAGTCTATTTAGTTAGTTTTTGTCCTTTTATTTATTTATTTTCTTGCATGACGATGGTTGTAATATTTTCTTCTTCCCTCATTTATTTGCACGCACATTTACTTTTATTTACTTATTTGTCTTTTTTTTAATGTGCTGAATGTTGCGATCAAACTAAAATTACATGAAAATGGAATTAATTGTAAATTTGTACTTAATTGTAAAAATTGGAAAGTGTTTGCAGTAAACTGTATTTTTGCATATAAATAAAGAAAATAATTAACTAAAAATAATAAAACATGAAATACAAAACACAGTATATGAGGACAGCTGTTGGGAACCTCTGTGAAATCCAATTGCTATAAAATGTGTCCCGAATTTCATTCGGGTGGCGACTCACATCTCTTATCTAGGTTTCATAACTGATGTTGTATTTCATAATGGACCTCGAGTCCACAGTGTTGTGGTCACCAAATATTTGAGTGCGCACTAAACCCCACCGTGTACTGGTATATTATTTTAGATATCTTCTCTCTTTTATCCCATAAAAGCATGCAAGAATGCCATTAGCTATGATATGCTCATATTGATATATACTCATCAATTTCCTACTGTGCTTCATTGCAGGTGCCATACCCTATATATGGTGATATCTCAGGAAACTTCAGTGTCAGATTTATCCATGGCAGATACTTTGTCAATGGTTAAGAAATAGGTGATTTTCTCATGGAATTTGATAGTACTGATCCAAGAGCTTATCTGCAGAGTTCAACTAAAAAAATAGACCATGTTTCAGGAATCATGAATCTTCCTCGATTTCATGTTTTTATGTTTGTTTGCTAAAAGGAATTTAAAAAAAAAAAAAAGATAATCCTATTCATGTTTATTTTATTTTTATTATTATTTTTTTCCAAACTTAAACTACGCGATATCAATCTATACTTCAATCGGTCCTTTGGATCCCACATCGGTTAGTTTGTGGTCGTGTATGTGAGTTATAAGCGTTGCACAGACCCTTCCTAGTCAACAATTCCCTGGGAAGTGGTGTGTGTACAATAAGCGCAAATTATATTATGGACCCCTGTCCATATTGCAATATGGACCAGGGTCCATCACACATGTGAAAACACGCTGCTTTAGTTTTTTAACGTTTTTTTTTTCATGGATAGTGGTTCATCATCAAGAAACTATGAAAACCACCATCACCAATAGTTGCAACAGATAACTCTATCACCGCTGCCACCACCATCACTGCCACTAAGTCGTTATGAATCTCAAAAAAGAAGAGACTGGAATACCTTTGGTCAGTATCTGAAAAAACACAGGCCACCATTAGCACTTTT
>CATIWK010053481.1:0-13208 GCA_949634005.1 Mallotus japonicus | reverse complement strand
TAATACTGATGAGGATTGGATTGACTCCGCCACCTCTGTTCTTCACTGTAGCTTTGTCTCTCTCCTTGTTACATACCTGGGGTTACCAGTAGGTATCAACCCAAGGAAGAAGAAGGTATGGGAGCCTATTTTATCAAGAATTAGCAATAGATTGGCTTCATAGAAGTCAAAGTTTTTGTCTTTCGGGGGTAGACTAACGCTGATTAAATCTTGTCTCAATAGCTTACCCATCTATTATCTTTCTTTATTTAGGATGCCAAAATCTGTTGCCAAAAAAATCAATTCCTCTTTTCGAACTTTTTTCTGGGGAGGGTCTGTAGATAAAAAAAAATGTGTTGTGTAAAATGGGACCTTATTCAACTCCCTAAAAATTTGGGCAACTTGGGTATCGGTTGTCTGCTTGAGAAAAACAAAGCTCTTCTGTTCAAATGGTTGTGGAGAATAATGAAGAATAATGGAGAGCAGGCTCTCTGGTAAAAGGTAATCACATATAAATATGATTTACATTCTGGTATGTTTCCTCAATCCCTTGTTTCTTCTTCCAGATTTTCGTTAATTTGGAAACAAATTTGGCTTACAATGTATGAGAAACCCTTCTGTGATGGGGTCAAGTTCTTGTTAGGTAAAGGGGACCGTATTAGATTTTGGGAGGATGCTTGGGTGTTTGAAGTTCCAATTAAAGAGAGATTTCCCCGTCTTTTTAATATATCTTTAGACCAGACCTCTTTGGTAAAAGATGTTGGTTTTTGGGATGGATTACATTGGGTGTGGAATTTGCGGTGGTCTAGACAGATCATGGGAACTTGATCAAACTAACTCCCTCTATGGCCTTCTAAATAATCTAAATTATTCTCCTACTCGCAATGATAAACTGATCTGGGTTCATGATATTAAAGGCAATTATTCTGTTAAATCTGCAACCAGTGTTGCTACTTCTGGTTCACGTTCTATGTTTTCCCCCTTGCTGAATAGAGTTTGGCGTAGCTTGGTACCTCCGAAGGTAGAAATCTTTGCTTGGATGGCATTTTTGTAGAAGTTAAATACTAAGGATATGCTTCTTCGAAAAGGTATGATTGATGCTTCCATTTCTAATTGCTCACTTTGTCATATGGAAATTGAATCCATTAATCATCTTTTTGTGCTATGTTCTTCGGTTCATCCTATCTGGTATCATTTAATTTATTGGTGGGTGCCGATTGGGTATGTCCTGTCACTTTGAGGGATTTATTCGACCAATGGGATGGATTGGTCCTTGGCTCCTTTCAAAAAAAAGTATGGATAATCCTCTTCTTCTAGGCCCTGTGGACTGTATGGTTGGAAAGAAATTCAGTGGTTTTTTGTGCTGGATCCTTTGATATCACCAAAACCTTTTTTCTCATTATCCATCGAGCTGAAGCCTGGATCAAAGCTTTGGATGATGAAGGTATTTTGGATTGTCAAGATCTGTGGCTTGCGGTGGAGGCAATTAAAAAATTTCGGCCTGTGCCTAAGCCTATACAGATCACTCCTGGCTGGCAGCCGCCTCCATTCGATGAGTTTAAGTGGAATGTCGATGGCTCCTCGATTGGTAAGCCTGGATTGGCTGGTGCAGGTGGCGTCCTTAGGGGACCATGCCGATGTTGTTAAGTGCTTATTCTCAATTCCTTGTGGCATTATGGATTCTAACTTAGCCAAGCTAATTTCCATAAGGAAAGCTCTTCAACTTTTGTCCCTACAACCTGATTATGTTAATGCTAAAATCACCATTGAATATGATTCTGCTAACGCAGTTGCTTGGGTTTCTCAGGTTTATGATGATTTGCCATGGAAAATGCATAATGAATTGTGCCTTATTGATAACTTAATGTATGTTCTGCAACATATATCTGTTGTCCATTCGGTGCGTGAAAATAATTCATGGCAGATGCTCTTGCTAAGCAAGGTGTACATAGAAGCAGCGACTTTTTTGCTTGGCTGTAATTTTTTGTTGTTTAGTGTTCATTGGTTTGCCTCGTTCTTTGATCAATATTTTAGTGCAAATGTGTTTGTGTCTTCTTTTGGTTTTGTTCCCTTCTAGGTTTTTTTATCTGTCTTGCTTCGGCTTAGTTATCGATGTATGGAGTGAATCTATTGATTCGGGTTAGATGCCTTTGCAAGATGAGTTTTTCCTGGTTTCTCTTCTAATAAAATTGGCTTTGATTATCAAAAAAAGAATTAAAGTTAATTGTTAACTTTCGTCAAAAAAATACTTTTTCAAATAGAAAGATACTGAAATATAAATATATAAATGGTGTCTAAATATTTTTAATATTTGTTATTTTGATGTTCAAACAATTTTTTTACAATTAGGTATCTGAACTGTAAATTTTTTTTAAAAGGGTGTCTCTAACCAGTTTTATAGGTTAAAGTGTTTTTATGTCTTATTTTAAACAGTAAATTGACTTAAATACTTTTTTTTTTTATATTAGATTCATTTTTTATTTTTTAATTTAATATTTTTATTTTTCACTTATATATATATTAACAAGCCACATTACTAATATATATATAAAAGTTATACGTAAGTTATGATCTAAATTTTATACAAACAAAATAATTAATTAACCACATGCATGCATGTGTTGCACGTAGTGAGCACCCTGAGATGATTGTTATTTTATTTTTTTTCCTACCTATCTACTATTGAATTTGCAAAACGATTGGAATGAGTTTATAAAGGATTCTTCTTTAGCCTCCATATTAAATTGCTCTTACACTGAAATTTTTACATACTTTGATACAATTTATACTGCGTGAAAGTGCTGCAATAGTTCAATTTTAATATAAAATATATTGAATTATTGAGAGATATTTACCACCTATGTTAATTTGATTAATCAAAACTTAGAAAATTCTGAGTACCAAATAATTCAGGTAAAAAAAATATAAAATATGAAGTTTGAGTTTCACTAGTACTAATCTCAGTTTATAAAATTAATTTTTATATAAGTTAAAAAAGAAAAATTATTTCTATTATAAACAAAAATTATTTTTCTTTTTGGAAATGAATTCTATAAATTCATTGGAAGCCCCTGTATAAAGTGGTTGAAGGATACAAATGCAAATAATGTCCTATCTAATAGTAGTCTGTGTCTGTGATATCATCAGTTTATTTATTTATTATTAATTATTAATAAAATAATCTTTTAAAAAATGTGATAAAATTCAAGAATTGTCAATTTTCTTGTACCAACAATATATACACAAAAGAAAATAGAATTATCTTCTCGAGAAAATGAACATTACACTATCTGCTGGGCAAGTGCAACTGCCTCGTTTGATCACATTGAACATTTGATGAACAGCATTTATAATTATTGCCAGGACATATCAATAATTGAAATGACATAAGACCCACAATTTAAAGCATCATCAATTATTCATTTTTGATATGATATGATATGCTATGATACAATATAATATTGTAGTTGAAATTAATTGCAAAACTCTATACCACAGCAGTGTCTGTCCACACTGTTTATCGCATATGGGTAGCCACTGCATATGGGAAAAAATTGGCTCAATGTGCATAGATAATCCTATAGTTAGCCCCCACTGACATTGAATCCACTAATGTTGCTGAATAGAAAATGACCATTAAATTGGCAATTATTATTCTGCTTTTTCTTCTACCATATAATTCTGAGCCATTCCAATGAAAAATTCTCTTCTGATTTTTGCATAAAAGAATGTGCAAATAATTGAATGAAATTCCAAACAAAGTTGAATGATTGTGGGAAAAAAAAAAACACAAAACGACAATATATTTACATAATTGGGAGACCACATTCCACAAAATACTGTTAGATATATTGTCATTTCTTTTTCTTTTTTGTTTCTTTAATTTAATTTGATTTTTTTTAGTTTTATTGATAGAAAAAGCAAGAAAATGTTATCAAAGACAGATGAGGTTTGATCGGTTTCGGAAGAAAATATCCGTGAATATTCTTGGAGAGTGTTCTCTATTCTAAAATACAAAATAAATAGATAAATAAAATTGTAAGTTGCTTTCATGGATTAATCATACACATATATATGTTGAAATTAGTTAACACAAGACAGTTTTCGTTTCAACGACGTCTGAGATTCGCATTAAATAAGTTGTTTGGATACTACTCTTATAATTCTAATCGAATAGTTACAAATTAGTCAAATTAGTATATTCTGAATACTAGTAGCTCAGACTATATATATATATATATATATTGAAAGGTAAATTCTCTTAATAATAAACTTTTATGTTCAAGTAATTGTTTTAAAAATTATAAAATCTTAAGTTTAATTTAAAGTGCAAATATAAACAAGTAAGAAAGATTTTTATCTATAAGCACGGTAAAAACTATCAACTATTATTTAATGGAATTATAGATATCATAGTTTAAATTTAAAATGTCACTTAAGTGAAAACAACTCATGGCAACTGATGTCAATAGTTTAATTTTATTTGATAATAACCATTAATATATTAATACAGGTTATATATATATAAAATTAGTTATAATTGAATAAAGATTAGCCTAATAATTTTTTATTTTATTTTATTTGTATATTATACTAGTAAGAGCTCTAACTCAAATCATAAGCGAAAAATTGAATAGATAAATAATAAAAATTTTGATACCGCAAAAATAGAATTCTGCTCCTTAAGTTTATTTTTTGAAAAAAAAAATCTCAGTGATTATCAATAATTATTTTTATTTTAAGTGAAAAATGAATTTATGAAAAATGGATTTTTAAAAAAAAAAGTTTCGAGTTTGTATTGTAGAATTTGGTATTTGTATCCTGTTAAAGCCCAAATAAATCAGGGCACTGACCCATTAAAAATCAATGAAATGTTCACTGCCTAGCTAGACTTCTTATCATAATTAGGCCGAATTCAAGTTTTAATCTCTTGGCCCATATCCACTCATCTAGGCCCATTAATAGGTATATTTTGTATTCTAAACAAGCATTACACTTGACGGAGAAATTTTTAATGTTGAGACATATATCTCATTTTTATTGGTCAAACATTGAAATATTTATATAATGTTTCATAAATTCGACTATTAGATATAATTCATCTGATATAAGTAAAAATTTTATTTCAA
Source organism: Mallotus japonicus (assembly GCA_949634005.1). NCBI lineage: Eukaryota > Viridiplantae > Streptophyta > Magnoliopsida > Malpighiales > Euphorbiaceae > Mallotus > Mallotus japonicus. Next base: position 8,100 of record CATIWK010053481.1, on the reverse strand, counting down.
ATTGTTGATAAAAACACTCTCTTAAAAGAATTTTGAATGATGGTCTAACAACTAAAGTTCGTGTAGTAGAATGTAATAGTCCTTTCCACCATAAAAATGTAATAGTCCTTTACCCTTTGTTTGGTTCAATTCCACCAAAAAATTCATTTTATTTCCAAATAGAATTCATTTCAAATGAATTCCAATTTCATTGAAATCAAACATACTTCATTATATGAATTGATTTAGTTTCAAACAATTCCACAAAATTAAAAAGTTGGAATTTGAAATAAATTTTACAAAGTTTTCATTTAAACCAAACATAATTACTTGGATTTGTAAATGAATTTCATAAAATTTTATGGAATTCATTTAAACCAAACAAACAGTTAGTGTATATTCATTTTATAAAAAACTTGAAAATGAACTAAAATTTATTGATTAAAATGGTAAAAAATTAAAAATTTAAATTTAAATGTATTTCTAAAAAAAAATGCTACTCATAAAAAAAATAAGTACTAAAAAAATTTATAAATTTTTATAAAATCCATCAAAAGATTCCAATTATATTATACTATTAAATATTATATACATATATATAATCGGGAAAATACTCAAATTTATCCTAAACTATAGGCCAATTATCAACCTAATCCTACTTTTAAAGTTGTATCAATTTGTTCCTCCAACTTTTCAAGTTGTTCCAAATCTATCCAAACGACATTGAGCCTGTGTCAGAGCTGACGTGGCATAAAAGTGGCTAACATGGCAAAAAAAATTTAAAACTTAATCAATTTTATCCTCAACTATAAACCAATTATCAAGTTAATCCTAATTTCAAAGTCATTTTCAATGATTCTTTTTAAATAAATTTGACCAATAATTTTCACACTTTAAAATCACTTTTAAGAACAATATATTTTTTTTTCTAAATGATTTCAAAATAATGAAATGATTTTTTGTACTCAAAAAATTTTAAAAATTAAATAATCATATTGGATTTCAAAAATATCTAGGCTCTAATAATATAAAAATAAAAGATTAAGAGTTTAATTGTATCAAAATAAACTTCAAGGAGATAATTAAATTTTGAAAATAATTTAAGAGTTTTTATACCTTTTACTACACCACAAATCAAGTTTTAAACGTTTTTAAATTAGACGCTTGATTAGGGCATTGTAGACATTCAATTTGAAGGTGAGGGTGATATTTTTTCTTTGGAAAACATTTTAAGAATTTTTTTTTCCTTTTTTTGCAATATTATTTTTTCTTTTATTTTAATTTGCAAATAAGAATTGAATTTTTTTTTTTACATTTTTCAACTATATTTTGATCATGTTTGGTTAAACTGTTGATGTTTATGTGTTTAATGATTATTATATATATTAGTTAATTTAAAAAAAAATTCAAATTTTACATTCATTATAATTTATTTATTTATATGCTCAATTGTATTTCATTATACATATTAATTTTAATTAATATTTTATATTTGTAATTTTTTCTAAGACCATTGGTCTATAATTTTAATTATATTTTATATTTATAATTTCATTATACATATTAATTTTAATTAATATTTTATATTTATAATTTTATAACTTTGAAATTAGGATTACCTTGATAATTTGTCTATAGTTGAGGATAAAATTGATTAAGTATAAATTTTTTTTGCCATGTCAGCCACTCTTATGCCACGTCAGCTCTGGCATAACCTCAATGTCGTTTGGATAAATTTGGAACAATTTGGAAAGTTGGAGGAGCATTGATACAACTTTGAAAGTAGGATTAGGTTGATAATTGGCCTATAGTTCAGGATAGATTTGAGTATTTTCCCTATTTGTATCTATACAAATGAAATTACAACCGTTGAATTTATTTTTATTTAATTATAACTATTGATTTTTTTGTGTACCAATACCTGTAAATTGTATCAATTGCTATAATTAAATTAGTAATAATCTAAAGGTTCAAAATCTATTTGTATTGATGCAAATGGTTGTACCGTAGAACGACTTATAATAATAATAATAATAATAATACACATTGCTAGTAGCCAAATTAAAGGACGCAAAAGGGTATTTTATTTTTTGTAAAATTACATAAAAGAACCTCATAATACAAGAAAAAAAATTAATTGAATGAGAAGTATATTTTAAAATTGTTACTACTAAAGTAGCAATATAAAGCCAGTGAGAGAGTAATCAAACAGTAACTTCCAAGAGCATTCTAAGGTGCATAGTTCAATTTCTGTCGCCGTTGATTTAAAGAAGAAAAATATTCCTATTGTGTAGTCCATTAAAATTTAGATCATATGATCTTTCTATTAAAAAAAAATAGCGATATAAAAGATTTATCCTTATGTGTATGACCTCAACATGCTTTTTTAAAGAAACGCTTGACTTAATTCATTCCTTATGTCATGTTTTCTAGCTTAGATATATTCTATTCCCGCTTCCTACAAGCCATAAGCACATATATGTATACACACACCCTCCGATCATTACAACAAACAAACACATAGAAACAAAAAAAGAGCTTGAAGGAGGAGGATCTAACTATAGGATTTACAACTAGTATTTCTCATGGAGACCAAGCATGGACCTCAAGCTAACACCACCACCATGAAAAGGGCCTTACTTATCCTCAACTGTATCATTTTATCAATAGGCAACTGTGGTGGCCCTCTAATCATGCGCCTCTATTTCATACATGGAGGCAACCGTGTCTGGTTCTCTAGCTGGCTCCAAACCGGTGGTTGGCCTATCATTTTTATCCCTCTCCTAATAAGTTACCTTCACCGCAGATCCACCAATCCCACCGCTAAATTCTTCTACATGAAACCTCAGCTTTGTATTGCAGCGGCATTCATCGGCATCCTCACCGGCTTTGACGACTATCTTTATGCTTATGGATTGGCCCTTCTTCCTGTTTCAACTTCTGCTTTAATCATTGCTTCCCAGTTGGCTTTCACTGCTGCCTTTGCGTTTCTTTTGGTGAAACAGAAGTTTACTTCTTTTTCAATAAACGCAGTTGTGTTGTTGACAGTTGGGGCTGGTGTATTGGCTTTGCACACAAGAAGTGATCGGCCGGCTAATGAATCAAATAGAGAATACATATTAGGGTTTATCATGACTCTAGCAGCTGCAGCTTTGTATGGATTTATCTTGCCATTGGTGGAGTTGACATACAAGAAAACGAAGCAAGAAATGAGCTACACACTTGTGATGGAGATTCAGATGATAATGTGTCTGTTTGCTACTGTCTTTTGCACCGTAGGGATGGTGGTTAACAATGACTTCAAGGTTTGTCTTTACAATTCAACCGTAGTTTTTATATTTATTTTTCTGTTGCCGGCCTTGGTCTAATACTAGATTACGTGAGGACGTGATGATAATAATTGAGTTGGCCAAAGGTGCATTGCACGTTTTGCCGTATTTTTATATTGGACAATTTAGTTTTTTTTTTTTAGCTAAATTTGAACTTCAACTTTATAAATTAAGATTTATTGGACATTTACTGAGTACAATTAAGTCCTGTAATTTTTTTTAGTACAATTAAGTCCTATAGATTAATAAAAATTTAATTTTAAGGGTTTCTAACAATCAAAATTGATAATTTTTTTAAAATATATATATATAACATAATTACAAAGTTTTTAAAGTTTTTAAACCTATAAAATATATTTTTTAATTTTTTCTTGAATTTTAAAAACTTTACAATTAAGTGATATATATTTCAAATAAATGACCAATTTTATTCATTAATATAAATAACAAATTGATAATTGACCAAAAATTTTAATTTTAATGGTTGAATAAAATTTTTTTAAATTTCATTAATTAGTTTAAATTTTTAAACCTACACAATAATTGATAAAATAAAATTTTTTATTCAATTGTTAAAGTTAAATTTTAGATCAATTATCAATTTCCTATTTATATTAATGAATAAAATTGGTCATTTATTTAAAATATATATCACTTAATTGCAAAGTTTTTAAAATTCAAGAAAAAATTAAAAAAATATATTTTATAGGTTTAAAAACTTTTAAAACTTTATAATTATGTTATATTTAAAAAAAATTATCAATTTTGTTTGTTAGTAACCCATAAAATTAATTTTTTTTATTAATCTATAGGACTTAATTGTACTAAAAAAAGTTATAGGACTTAATTGTACTCAGTAAAGGTCCAATAAGCCTTAATTTACAAAATTGAAGTTTCAATTTGGCTTAAGAAAATTAAGGGTCTAATATGAAATTAGGGCAAAATATGAGGGTCCAATTTGCACCTTTAGCCTAATTGAGTTTGCTTTTGTGATCTTCTTGATTCGCTTTCATTAACATAATAATTTTTATTAACCAAAAAACACATAATTATTTTTTTAAAATGAGGTATTAGAGCAGAAATTTTCGCTTTAAATGGATTAATTAAAATTTAAAGTAAGTGGTTGATTTAAAAAAGAAAGTTTTGAAGCGCAAAGAAACTTCTCTCTCGGCCAGCCACAAAGAAATGAGTGGGTAAGAAGGTAAAAAGGCAGAGTCACTACAAAAGATAAGTAGTGATAAAGTGCCTTTAGCTAGCCCACTATGTGGGTCGACATTTTTGAACCTTGTCTAATTGCATCATCAACATCAAGTGTATGATAGATTTTGTTTAACAGCTTAGTCTTCCATTCTTAAGAGTTTTAGCCATTTAAACTAATTGTTAAATAAAAAAATGTAAAAAAAATATAATAAAATACCATGTGGTTAGACGCTTTTTTACTTAAAAGGCTGTGATATTTTTCATAACATTTAAGAGTATGGTTTAATTTTACTTGCATTTTAATACTTTACTCAGTAATATTATTAAAAATATATGATTAAATAACAAGAATTTTTAATAAGAAAATTATTTATTAAGTAGTATAACATGCAATTAACTAAAATAAATTCACAATTAATAAAAATAAGATGTATTTTTTATTTTAGTAAGAATAAAAAGAAATAATTTTTAAAATAAATTTATAATATTTTTAAAAGTATCTAAATAATTATATTGATAGTAAATCACATGTAAAATATTTTTATTATTGAAAAATATTGTTATATTAAAATTTTATTATAAAATAATGACGATATTAGTTGATAGGATATTAAAGTGTTAGAAAATAAAACTACATTCCTCCAAATGTCACAAAAAATACAAGTCTTTGAGTGAAAATACATTTAACCACAAGGTATTTTTTTTATATTTATCCCAAAAGTGTATGATAGATTTTAGTTAAAGAAAATGTATACCTCCATGCTGATTTTTCTTTTTTTTTTTTATATATAAATACGATAATTAGAAAATAATTCATCATATTGACGACTCAATTGTCAGCACTCTTCTTATTGGCAATACATAAAAAACTGTGGAAAAAAATGAAAAATCGGATTTCAAGATGACAATTATCTTCTTGGAGCTATATATTCAACAGATATTCTTGCCAAAAAATTTGACTCTTACCCATATGCTTATCATCTCTATCAGGTGATTCCAAGAGAAGGAAGAGAATTCGACTTTGGTGAAACGAAGTATTATGTGATACTAGTGTGTAGTGCAATAATTTGGCAGTGTTTCTTCTTGGGAGCTATAGGAGTAATCTTCTGTGCCTCCTCATTGTTTTCAGGCATCATAATTGCTGTTCTCCTTCCAGTGACGGAGATCCTCGCGGTGATTTTCTACCAAGAGAAGTTTCAGGCAGAGAAAGGCGTTGCTCTTGGGCTTTCTCTTTGGGGCTTTATTTCTTACTTCTATGGTGAGATAAAAGAAAGCAAGAAAATGGATAATGCCCCAGAAACAGAAATGCCTCAATCTTCTAGCCCGAAAGAAAATGTTTAAATTAAAAGCATGCGACAGTTAAAATTGTCAACAGCATATGCAGTATGATCTGAATCAAAGCTGAATTTGATTCTCCAGCATAAAAGATCCCCAATATTTTCAAATGACTTTGTTGCAATGTTGATATTTGACAGTATTTGGACAATGCATCCAATTTTTTTTTTAAACAAAAAATAAATGAGCATATATAAAATATATATACTCCCAATCTGAGATCACAGAATTTTCTCATGGGATCCAACTTTTTGTTGCAACTTGTTACACGCCACCTGTATAATTTCAGGCAAAAGAAATATGCCCTTGTATATGCACCAACTTATATGATTGTGGTTTTTTTACACTACAAAGAATGCGAAACAACCAGTCCAGTTGCTTCATTAATACCTTATTGAGGTTGTGTCCTAAAACAACGGCAAAGTAACAATTCTACTCAGCCTCTGTGCAACATAGATTTGTGTTGATTTCTTCCGTGTTCTATTCTGCAAGCATGGCCACAAAAACACACATTTTATTTATTTATTTTTTTTCCACATTTCATGGTAACAGTAACATCATATGCATCTGTGAGCCAACTATGCTTGACAGTGACACCAATATAACTAAGAGTTAAATTCTGAATAATGATTGCAACTGATCGATATGGGTCCAATGGAATTTATAGGTATAACCGTATAAGAAGAAACCCTATCAAATAGAGATTTTTTCTTTCCCACAATGCAAACTATCCACCAAAAACTGGTGGAAGGGATTAGTTATTATATCCAATCCTTACATGCATTGAGGTTGACCTCTTCATATTTTCAACTGAAAAAAGATTGAAGTTAGATGTGATTTCTAGGAGGTAAGGATAAAATAACTGAGGACTCCAAATGGAGGGGACGGTGAGGGCGACGGAATTTATACCTTCTAGATTAGACCTCCCACTAAGGATGAATTGGACATGAATGAAGATTTCAGCATGTGTATTCCACAGAATGCCACCTTGGGTCAGCATTCATCCAAGGATTTTGAGAAGAAACAACAGGGCTATGATGAATAGAGATAATTCAAGCATAACTGCAGGCTCCTTTGCACGCTCAAGAAGACGCTGCCACCTGTAAGTTCAACCAGTAGATAGCTGCTGATAAAAGCCTGTTATCCATTTCAAGTTCTTCATTACAGCCAGGAGAAAAAATTGCTATATGAGCCAACGATACATGTAGTCAATATTTGGGCACTATTTTACATATTTGTCCAAACAAAAATATCAGAAGACTACATTCAGCCCATTGCTTCAAACCAATAGCAGTTCAATTCTCTAGATTTTAAAAAACACAATATATTCATTTTAGGAAGACAAGAATTCTGGTCAAGCCAATCAACAAATTAAACACCAAGATAACCTAAGAGGTTTAGTATAACAAATATATGGCGCATGCATTTTTTGAGTCTTAAATCTTTTATGACATCTAACAGTCCCCACAAATTCTCAACCACAGAGTAACTGAGTGGGCAGGATCAATATGCTGCAATTTTTCCACAGCATTTACAACTATTTACGGTTATATAGAGAATATACTGATCAAGATTTGAGGGAGGCCTTGAGTGACTAGTTCCTCATAAAGGACACTACAACATGGGATGCTTATGATCTATACTAAGCACTGAATAAAATTCAGCAGATGATTCATTGAAAAAAGAATCACATTGTGGTTAAAGCATTATGGAATTAAAACCAAGTGTGGTCCCTAGAAACTTTATGTGTGGGAAAGTTGCAATAACAGGAAGCAACAGGTAACACATATACCGTCAAGGACAAATGCTTACCAATTTCCTCCACTGACAGTACCATTTTCATTTTTTATCTCCTCCAGAGCAAATTCTTCTAATATAGCACGTTGGCGCTCACTTAATGGTCTAAAATGAGAATAAAACATAATAGATATGAGATTAATACATAAGCCAACACATTGTAGTGGATATTCCAGATAGAGTATTTGCAAAATTCAGGTTAAAATAATAGCTCATGAGGTCAAGAACCACATGAATTATAGTCCAAAATGACAATGATCTAAGTAATAAGCCCAAGATTTAAGCCTGTATATGCATAAACTAGCCCGTAGGCCTCGCTGTTCAATAAAAGCAATAGCAACTACCATAGCCCAAATTTGCAGGAACGCTAGTGAATAATTTTTCTCAAATCAATCTGTGGGAGAAGTGAGATTTTATTTAAGAAACAACTCAAGAGCTCCTGACAAGACAACTAGTGGAC
>CATIWK010053458.1:0-14265 GCA_949634005.1 Mallotus japonicus | reverse complement strand
AGCATTCTTATTTCCAAGTTTCAAGTTCTTCATTTCATTTAAAAGCTTTATCTCTTAGTATTCTTGCTTATGTTTGTGTTTGTTTTTATCCATTTGAAGTCATATGTGAGGCATGATTATGTGAAATATTGTTTATTAGTCGTAAATTATCGTTTATTTGCATTTACTTTAGATCTGTTTGAGAAACAAGTGACTGCAAATTGTTGTATTCTGTCAAGGAGGAGACTAGCTCGTTGATGAGGCGACGAGGTGTCGCCTCTTTGTAAAGAGGCATCGCCTCTTCATTTTCTTTCGAAAAGATGAATAGTGACATTTATCACTATTCACCTTTTTTTGCTCCGCAGCTCCAAACGTTTTCCGTTTTAACCATTTTGACTAGAATGACGAGAGAAACTCACACGTATTTTCGGTTTTATTTTATGAGGTCAAATGGTTGCGGTTTTGATTGATTAAAGTTAAGTTTTCATTTGTTAAAATTGTTACTGTTTTCAAATTTTCAATTGATTTGGTCAATAGTTGCTTGACATGTGGTATGTTCCTGTTCATTGAGTCCAGCTCATTTCATTTTATGTAATTTGTCTTTCGATAAACTGAACCAAAGCAAACCGAACCGACTTGGTTCTGTTCAATTAGGTTCGGTTCTTTTCAAGTCAATATGGTTTGGTTCCATCTGATTCGGTTTGAGTCGATTCGATTCGGTTTGATTATTATGTGTTTCTTTTTGTATAATTTGCATGTTTTTATATGTTTTCCTTGCCATATACCATGATTTTGCATGTAATCTGTTAATATATGTTGTGTTTAATTAAGTATTTGTTTATGTTTGCTTAAATATTTATGGTGTTATTATGCATGAACTAATGAGTTGGACTCTCCCTTTTTGCTCGATTAATTTCATATTTGTTGGAAGTCTAACATTTTCGGTTTTGCAGGGATCTTTAGATATTTATGATTATTTAATGCTTTTATGCTTTTTAATTTAATTTTATTTACTTCGTTTAATTTGTAATTATAAAAAGTATTGTAATTCCTAATCCCTCTCCCGTTTGTATTGAATGAATGTTTGTAATATTTATTATTTACAATGAATGCCGGGTAATAAGCATGTAAAAGGATTAATGTGCACATTTGGTAAAATATAAAAGTGGAACTGATTGCAATTTAACAGTAATAAGGAAATAATCAAATAATCTACGGTAATAAATTACAAAACACAAACGGAGGCCGATCGTAAGGTCGGGTGAGCATTCAAACGCTCATACCCAGTTTCCAAACCCGTTCTCTGATGACGGCTTCTGGGCACCTCCGTGGAATCTAGTTGCTGTACAGTGTGTCCCGACTTTTATCCGGGTGGTGACTCTATCTCCAATAATTTGTATTTCCTAACAGGCCTTGAGCTTGCACAGTACCGTGGTCGCCAACACTTAGGCGCGCGCTAAACCCTGCCGCCAACACTATTTCTTTCCACCAAAAATTATGCTTTTTTATTCTAACTAAAACATCCCTATTTTTCAACTATTTTTTATTTTTTCTTTTATTTTATTTATTCAATTATTATTATTACTATACATATTAAAAATATATATGTACTCTTAATAAAAAATAATAAATAAAACTATTGCAATAACTTTTTTAAGTTCCCATTTTTTATATGATTAATATGTAGTTTTAATTTATTAAAATTAATTAATTGTCTATTTTAAAATATGTATGTTATATGACGACTAGTTCAATTAAATTTTTCTAATTTAGTAATCTCAATTTAAATTACAAAATTTTGTAATTTGTAATGATTAATTCATTATTTTTAGCATCAATAAAAATTTAAACAATTATCAGTCTGTTGAATAAGAAATTAAGGAGTTTAGAACAAAAGCTTCACAGAAAGAAAACTTTCCCTTGTTCAAGCCGAAAGTGGTTTCTATTTATAAATATATAAACAACTGAATCAAATAGGTACATAGCCATCATATAGGAATAAAAAAATTATGAAAACAAATCCCAAAAAATAAAAAAAAAATAATAAAAAGGCGTATTTTTCATATTTGTTCCTCCATCTCTGTATTCAAGTTTTATTAGGTAGAATGTGAAGTTGTGTCCACTATACTTATCCTGTACAAACATAAATAATAACACTCCCATCGTAGCATCTGAGAAATTTAAATCCACATTTTTGGATGATATGACCAATTTTAACTATGATCGTACAGCATCACAGAATGTTTTCTTTTATTGGTTGATTGTGATTAAAAGACTTTCATCCAAAACATAAGCGCCGAATATAAATTTTGTAATTTTGTAATGATTAATTTTGAAATTTTGTAATTTTTTATTTATCTAAAACATATGTCTAATTTTATAAGCAGCATGATTACATTTTTTAAAAAATAAAAATAAAAGAAAACAGCCAGTATCAAATGAATGAACAAGTAGAACAATTCAATTAGGATAAGAAAAAAATAGTTTACCTGGAAACTGAAATGCTGCGTTGTGCAAAACGATTTCAATTGAATTTATTATTTATTTATTTATTATTATTTTTTTTAATCAGAAGACAAAGAGAAGGATGAAGATAAGTGATGAGGTTATGCCAAAAGGAAGGGGGGAAAATGAGAACAGCAACCAATGATAAAAAATAATAATAATAATAAATAAATAAAAAATCTTAGCTTAATGGAGAGAGTGGCTTGGATGCATTTTCTGAAATTTCTTAGGTCAATTAGTCAACAAATTGATCTAATTTCTGCTAATGCACCACAACGTGAAATTTATTATTTATTCAAAAAACTCGCATTTTTTTTTTACTTGCTGTCAACCGCAGCAGAAAATTCCATGATTTCTTTTATTTTGGCTTTTTTTTTTTTGTATAATAGAAAAAAAAAGATCAGTATAATTTAACATTTGAATTTTTTCTCTGCAAATTTAAACAGATAAATAATGATAATAATAATAATATATTTATTAGATTTTATGAAATAAAGTGTTCATATTAATTATTTTAAACAATAAATTGACTTAAAAATTTTTATATGATATTAATTATATTTTAATTTTTTAGAAACTGTAAAATTCTTTTTATTTTTTACTTATTTAATAAAATTTGAAGGAAAAGTACTGATAATTGTTATATTAAAGTGGAATTGAAAAAATAATCATATTCAATCACTATCATTAACAAAATAAAAACAATATTTGATTTTTTTGCAGTTTAATTAAAAATTAAGTGTGATTTCTAGCAGAAATGAATAGAAACAAAGAAAAAATACAGTGCAAAAAAAAAAAAGTATCTAAAATAAATTTATAAATAAGCCTTGTGATCTACCCCAAACTTACAAATTCAATTTTTTTCAAATTTAAACAATTTTAGCTGATTTTTATTTTTATTTATTTATTTATTTTTTTAACAATTGCAATCTTTCCCATCAAACAACTATCTTGAGCAAGAAAAAAAGAACCAACCTCCCAATGCATCCAGTAGCATAATCAGCCAATTAATTAAAAAAAAAACATCAATGGCAAACTCTTCAAAAGAGTAATGCTATCTCCTTTCAATCATTAGTGCTAAAGCCAAATCCCAATTATCAAAAAAACATATATTATAAAATAGCCTAAAAATTAAAGGTGCAGCAGCTCTTGAAATTTATTATCTTCTAACTAGTCTCAAGTTTCAAAATTATACCTCAACACTATAAGATCAAAACCACCCATAGCTAATACAAGCTCTATGAATTCCATAAATTCTTAGCGGTTCCAAGACCAACATATAAATCAAAATAAAACTCCGTGCAAACATTAAAACTACAGTATGGAAGTAATTAGCAACAACAGTGTTAATTATAAAAACTACACTTGACAAGCACAATTTATGATTGATAATAGCAGGAAGAAGAAAAAGAAATTCAAAACAGAAGAGCAAGAAAGAGAAAGGAAGGTGAACTGCAAATTGCAATTAACCCCTTTTTGTATTGCCCATTTCTCTTTCTCTTCTGATTCAATCAAACATTTGAATCATCATCTATTTTTATCAAACTTTGTAATCTTGTTGTTTGAAATAGATTACTCAATTCTTTTAGTTGCTTTATGCTCATCAAATTTTTTTGATGACATGATATTTGATATAACATGGCACTAGCATTATATTTTTTTATTTTATTTGTCACATAATATGACGGTATTGTATTAATAGAAAAATTCTGCAATACCTTCAAGGTATTGTTATTGTTAAAAACTCTTCTAAGAAAGAAAATAAGTGAAAATTTTTTCAAATACAAACGCTATTTTATGTTTTTACAAAAGAAAGAAACTAAAAAATTGTACTATCACTTTCAATCCCTTATATTCAACAATTCTTTTCAATCTCTTAAATTTTAACCATCATTTTCTCTCCGTAAGATTCAACCATCATCTAATTTATAGCACAAGTAAGTTTCAAAATGTTTATTAATTTACAATTATTTCAATTATCGGTTTCTAATGTTGTTTGTATTTTTAGTTTTCAATTATTTTAATTAACGTTTTCTGATTTGCTTCGTATTTCAAATTGAATATTTTGTAATAGAAAGAAAGAAATTTTTATCTATTAATATAATAAGTCAACCAGAATTTTTTACTTGATAGTTTGTGGTCAACTTAAATCATTTTATGATTGACATGTATCATTTTGTGGTTAACCAATTGCTAATTACATTTGAAAATGAATAATATCAACCATAATTTATTGAAATATATATCAATTTATGGTCAACCACTAAAAGAAGCTTAGTGAAATATATATTATGACGCTACTATACTTGTAAGTTCTTTTACAGTGATTACTAACTCAACAACTATGTTACATAACTTATAAATTTGTTCCACAATAATTTGATCTATATTCTGGTGTGCATTCAGACATTGTAAAATTTGTGTTACTCACTCAAAGTTATCAGTCTACATAATAATATAACAATGTATTATTATTTTTATAATCTTATTATAAATTAAATATAAGTTTAAGATTTTTTGAACTTACAACTGAACATTGTTATCGATAATTCTATCTTTGGCTTCCTTTTATCCATGTTATTGTCAATCAACAATACATTAACACAACAATAAAAAAAAAATATAAAAATGGTTAAAAGAGTGAGATTATATATATATATATATATATATATATATAAAAGCTAGAATTCATACTGTGGTTGGCCTATTGTCACATTTGTGTCCTTGGAAAATACTAATCGGGAATTATTATTATTAAATTAATATTAAATGAGCCTCACATCGTCTACGAGAATTGAGAGGAGGACTTGATTAGAAATAAAGGAAGACAATTTAGGACACAATTGAAAGAAAAACGAATCAAGGAAGGACTTAATTGGAAAGGAAGGTAGAGAATGAGAAGTAAATAGAAAACTCTTTGGTGATGTGTCTATTTGCATGCCAGAATGTGGACACCAATAAATTAAAAAAAAAAACTGCGTTAAGAAAACAGAAGGAGAAGAGGAAGCTGAATGCTTCCTGGAAAAGAACGAAGAAGAAGAAGGAAGAAAACAAGAGTGGCTCTCTCTCTAAGTCTGAGGTTTTAGGGGTGAGTTAGCTTTTGCATGTCTCATTGATATCAAAATTTTGCTAAATCTAAAACATGCAGTCATGCAATTTAGATTATATAGAAGGATTGCTCATAGAAATATGGTTTTTGTATAGGAAATACATAAGCTTTGAAGAAGAGGCTTTGAAAGGAAGCATTGAGTTTGATTAGCCAAATTTGTGAGTGGTTTTTGGTTCAATCTTCTCTCTTCTTTCAAATCTCTGTAGATTCCTTGAATTCATGTTGTTTCAAATCTTAATATTGAGCTAGTAAATCAGCTATGTTAAATATTTTGAGCTGCGACATGACTTTTGTTTAGTTTTCTTTTATATTTACTTCTTGTGACAAATTGATTTGGTGGGATCATTTTTGTCAAGACTCGAACCCTAAAGGGCACGTGACCGGCACTAGAGAATGAGAAATGCATAAATGCAATCGAAACCTGTAGTAAGCCTTAAAAATTTTTCACAAAACATAAATCATTTATCACTAAACAGATAAAATCAAAAACCATAATAATAATTTTAACAACCTCAAATACATTAATATCAGTGTACTAATCCTTAATACAATTCATAATACAACTTCTGACATTAACTGCTGCAGTATCTAGAATTTCAATACATAATGTTTACTCAATAAACCTACATAAAATAGCCGGTGAAGAAGAAACCCGGCGCAGACGATGACCACAACCAGACTAACAATGAGATCCTGAAAAAAAATAGGTTGAGGGGAATCAGACCTCACTGAGTGAATCAACTTTATGAAATGCATGCTGGTTTGAAAACATTTATTAAAATCATTTTCAAAATAAATAAGGTAAAATAAATATAATATAATAATTTAAATTCTTTTACTTTACTCAAAATATTTTTATAAAATCTTTTCCAAAATCCACCATAAATTTTTAATACGGAATTTCTTATATAAAATTTATAAAATATTTCTTTTAGTGGATAATTTGGTAGAACACCTAGACCATCAATTCTAATAGTCTACCGGCTTTCTTTAATCCATACGATTGCCGGTTCCCGAGATACTACGTATCAACTGAGCTACCAGCCGCAGTCAACCACTTATTCCAATATTTACTGACGGTTCTCGAGATACTAAGTATCAACCGAGCTACCGACCCCAGTAGATAATCACGTATTCCAATAGTTACTGGCGGTTCTCGAGATACTACGTATCCACCGAGCTACCGGCCCCAGTAATTAATCACTTGCTCCAATATTTACTGGCAGTTCCCGAGATACTAAGTATCTACCGAGCTATCGGCCCCAGTAATTAATCACTTATTTAAATATTTACTGGCGGTTCCCGAGATACTAAGTATCCACTGAGCTACCGGCCCTAGTAATTAATCACTTATTCCATTTTCTCAAGATTCTACCGGTGCGCACGTGGTCCTAGTGATACCCACTAGGTAGCACGTTCTACCAATCTCTCCAAATCAATTTAAATTATAAATAAATAAATATTTAAATGAATATTAAATAAATTCAATGAAATAAATGAATAATAAATAAATTGAGTAAATAAATAAATAAATATATTAAATAAATAAATGAGACGGAATGAAATAAATTTCATTAAAGCATAACGAATTATTTTCCCTTTAAAACATACTCTTCGATACTATTCACAGTAATAACCATATGAAATCATGCATCTGACAGTAGGAATGTTTCATAAATAAATAAAATTCATAGAATCAATTTCTTTACCACTTTTTAATCACGTGAAAAATATAATTTAAATACGCGCAACACACATTTCATAAAATTAACTCACAGGTTGAGTGTACCGGGCGACGCGTTCTCTGTTGTCCTGGTACTACTGCTCGAATTTCGGAGTTCTCTAAAATAAATAATATTTATTTAAAATATGCTCGCAAAATAAAATAAATAAATTCATGAAAATTCTCGGAAATTAATAAAATTATGAAATGAGAGAATTGACTCGATCTAAGACACAATGCTAGACAGACTCAGAATTTAACAGGCTCCGGTGTCACGTTTTACGAGAAATCTACCGAAATTTCGGCAGAATCTCCTTTGTATAACGGACATCCCTCTACTAAAAAGTAGAGTCAAACCTGCACGAAAACAACACTTCGAATATATTACCACTCAACAACTCGTGTTGGGCCCCACACTGTACTTCGTGCCCAACCGAGATTCACAATTCACAATACTAATAAAATAATATAATTTTCTTTAAAATCATTAATAAATCATAAAAATCTCATTTAAATACCACAAATTAATTTATTTACAAAATAAGATATAAAACTATTATTTTTCAAAATAGGCATTAGAAATCAAATTTATAATTAAATTCAATTAATAAAACTCATTTTCCACTTTAAATAATTTACTTAGCATCAACCACAAATAATTATTTAAATTGCTCAATCATATAATAAAATAACCAAAAGCTCATTTTAACATAAAAATAATAAATAATCATTATTCATATATTTTTCTAAAAATTACTAGTAATCATTTAAAATTAGGAAATAAATCATAAAAATTTATTTAACCATCAAAATTCAATTTATTTCCATACTAATACATAAAAGATATTTATTTCCAAAATAAATAATAAAAATAATAATCTCATAAAATTTCCTTTAAACTTCTTGTAATAAAATCACCATTAATTATACATAAATTATTTAAATAATCCAAATAAATCATAAAAGTCATAAATGACTTATTTAAGCTTAAAACCATAATTAAATTTATTATTCTACTAATTTCCAAAAATTAATATTAAATAGCTAAAATAGAAATTAATTCATAAAATTATATTTTAACACTAAATATATTTAAATCATCAATTTTTCAAAATACTACACTATTTATACACAATTATAAAACTTCCGGAAATTAATCAAAAATTAAATCAAAATATATATAATACTAATTTAATCAATAAAATTAATTTACACAATCTAAAAATTAAAATCATAAATAAACATACTATCTAACTATATAATTACCAAAAATTCACTTAAAATCAATTTACACAAATTAATTCCAAAAATAATATTTTCACAAATAAAATCAAGAAAATTAAAATAAATCTGAAAAAAAAAATATAAAAATTATATATACAAAGAATTTAACCTCCATAACACAAATCCAAACTCAAACTAACAAAAAACTAAACTAATTTAACTCAAAACCACAAAAAATACTAAACTAAACCTAGAACTAATTTCACTAAATCAAAGCCAAATGTGATGTTGTTAGGACAAATCACCTTAGGAAGAAGACTACCCAAGAAGAGAGCTTCAATTTGTACCCTCAAACTGACCAGAACTCACCGGAAAACGAGTCCAATGAGGAAGAAAATTAGCTGCCAGCAAAGGAAGAAACGCAGGGGAAAGAAAATCAGTCAGCGGAGGGAGGAAGTTTCCAGTGGTGGTGTGACATCGTGGTGGTGGCTTCAGGCGGTCTGTGGTGGCGGTCTGGTTCATCTCCACTCAAGAAGAGAAAAGAAAAAATGGCGTGAAGTTTTTGTCTCAGGGAAAGAAAAGCAACCTAACGAAGAAAAGAAAAGAAATCAAAAGGCCTACTGCACGTTTTTCTTTTGGCCAAAAAGAATTCTTTTTTTTTTTTACTAACTTAACTTTGACTTTTCAAACCTTTTAAAATAATAATAATAATAACAATTCGCCACTTAAAATTCTACACACACTATATAATAATAATAAAATAATAATTACTTTCACAATAACAATCCCCCACCATTCTCCACTAAAAATAAAATAATATATATATATACACACATAATACACACACACACACACACATATATATATAGATATATATATATAAATACAACATTAAATTCTTAATGAAGTGTATTAAAATACACTAAATTAATAACATTAAAATATTATTTAACCTAAATATTCAAAGTAATTTCACTAAATAATAATAATAATTAAAATAATAAAATTTTATTAACACTGCAAATCTCATAATTAAATTTATAAATTTAAAATAAAGATTCGGGGTATTACAGCCCATTAGCAACCTGCCCGAACAAGGCGATGGGCTGGCTTCACAAGCCCACCCAGCAGGCTCTAACAAAGGCTGAAGCGACCCGACCCACAACTAGACCTAGACCCACGCACTGACCCATCTTTTGCTGACCCAAACCCGCTTGTGAACCCGCCAACCAATGCTCCTGACCCATATATGTTTTTACCCAGTGACCCATTTAATCAAGTGCAAACAGAAGTACAACAACATTTCTACTGAACCCTTGATCGTATTGACTATGCATTGGAGAGAGTTGACTGGCGCCTTCGCATGCTTGATCAATGGTTTATGCAGTTTGGAGCGTTACAACAGGCCATATTAACTTTGCATCATTTTTATGGTCCGCAAAAAAATTTAGTTCAGGATTTCGATATAATAATCATTTCAAGACCATTTCTATACTACCAAGAAATTTTGAAAAAGGAAATTCTTCTGAAGGTGTGAAACAAAATAATTATTAAATTATTAATTAAGTGATATCTATCATTATTATTATAATTATTGGTGTGCTTTTTTAATTCTTTTATTTATTTACGAGGAAGATTATACGCACTACGCCGAGGGCAGTACAAATGATTTTTATTTAAATAATGTTATTTTCCTTAAAAATAACAAAACATATAATAATTTCATAATAAATTAATTATTAAACATAATAATTATCAAATTCACAAATGCAAGTTCCCGAAAAAACACAGTTCAAACAATTCATACTTAGTACATTAGAAAATAAAAAGGGAATAATATTAGTTTTCTCTAGCGGAAGAGCCAAGAACTCTACAAAAAAAAAAGTAATTTTAAAAATAACACTATGCAACAAATAGAATGAACAAGTAAAATTTTTTAAAGAAAAAAGCCTGGTGCATGCCTTCTTGATATGCGATTCATTTGGAAACAAATCGACCTGCACTTGATCGATTGAAATTGAAGTCACCGAAACCTCAATAGCCTGTGAAGTCCTGCCTGTGTCACTAGTATCCTTGCCGGTGCTTTCAAAAAAATTAAATGATCTTTTGATTTTCCTACTAACATCAGACAAATTTGGCTTATACAGTAAAGTTGAGCTCATCGAAGATAGCTTTAATTTTTCTTGCTTGATTGGAATAGCAACCTTGTCATCTTGGAAGGTATGCATAACTTTAAAAGGAAGATCGTATGGGTCTTCAATTCTATAAAGCGCAACCAAGTAACTGGACTTATGAAATTAAAATACAATTAATGTATGTATTGACCAACAGAGCAACCCAAAAAAAAAAGGAAAAATAGAACATGATATAATCATAACAATAAAAACATGAATAAATACATTGTTCAAAAAAACATGAATAAATACATATCCAGACAGACAACTCAAGCACAACAATCAGAACAAATAAAGAAGAATATAAAAGCGAAATCAAAAAGCATAGCAAATGTACTTTTAAACTTTCAACCTCCAAAAGCATAGCAAGTCGAAAAAATGAAGGTAGGGAACAAGTACATTTAATGGATACTTGGGCCAACAAACTAAAGGCATGAAACAATATATAAAATAACAAAATGCAGAAACATTTAATGAGACATTAAACTCACCTAGCAAACTGTAGGAATTAAGAGAACAAAAGCTAGAAAAGACAGATCTTGTGATGACATTAATGACAAACAAACTATATTTATAGGCAATATAAACCAAAGATGTAACTCTAGTTAAGTAACCCTTAATTAAGCACCAATAGGGAGCTGTCAGTGTAAACTAATTGTATTTTAGAGATGTATTTAATACAATTTCAGAAAGCATATCCAGGCCATATCACAAAATACTAGAGGCACATTAATTTCTCTTTATTCTCTAATAAAAGCAATGATAGCATTACATCAGAGATTTTAAGGTTGTCCAATAAAATAATGACACATTAGCAAACTATAAAAATAATCAGAGCTAGCCAAGCCTCAACCCCAAAAGAATGGTGTTTTTTTTTCCAGAAAAATCCCAACAGTTAAATAGCCATATATTTTCTAACAAGACCTAGGTCTGCTAGGAGCAGAACATTTAATGTTCACTTTGAGTTCCAAGGTAGTTCTAAAAAAATTCAATCTAAACAAAAGAAAAGTGAGCAAATTATTTAAAAATTTGGTTCCCAACTAAAATAGAGGCTACAACTAAAATAACTACAAAGCAATCCGTCAAAAATCAACAAAAAAAAATATAAAGTCTAGTTTCTAGGAGGCCAAATTGCCTTTTTTTTTTCCCTTTTTTAAAAAGAAAAAGGGAAAAAGTGCAAATACCCCCTTAATGTTTTGACTTAATCGCAGATGAACCATTAATGTTTTTAGGGGTTCAAATACACTTTTAACATTATTAAATTGGACCATATAAGAACCTTTTGAAACGATCTCTGTTTCTATTTTATTTAGACATTAACAGTCATCTATGTGGCTTGTGGAGCCTAAAAGCCACTGACTACAAATCTTATTTGGGAAGTGGGACCCATTCCCACAAAAAATGTAAAATCCCTAATCGTTAAACCATTTTCCCAATTTGTTTGTTCTTTCGTTTTCTCCAAAATTTCCAAGAATTCAATTTTTGTAGAAGTAGTTGAAAATTCCTAAAGATGGCTTCTTCTTTGTCGTCATAAAAAAGGTCTTTAAGGGGCAGCAACATTGAATATGATTATGAGGGTCCACTGAAGGAGGTCATCGAATGAAAGCTCCTCGTCGGACATCATGGACGGTAATAAATCCAGGGAGAAGGTTTTACAGCTGTTGATACCATGAGGTAACTGAGATTTGAAAAATTGATGTGATGTATGATGAGATTTGTTATTTTAATGGCTCATTCTCCTTTTATTTGCAGAAGAATGGAGGCTACAATTACTTTGAATGGCATGATTTACCTATGAGTAAGAGAGCTAAGGAGGTCTTGAATGAACTGAAAGATAAGAGAGATATTTTATGTCACGACCCGAAACCAAAAGGTACATGACTGGCACTAGGTAATGGGCAATGCATAATTGCATCCAAAACCCGTAGTAAGCCTTAGAAATTTTGTTTTCCCAAACAAAATATAAACAATAACCTTTATCCAAAATAAATCCACCATAAACAATTATATGGAACTCCATACACATAAACCAAGATTAGTTATACAAAACCATAATACAAATACAAGAGTTCGAATAGTAACTATTACGGTATCTAGAATTCAAATACATCTTACTATAATTATGCAAACATACATAAAGCAGCCGGTAAAGAATGAACCCGGCGTAGATGACCACTATCTGTCTGACTGTGAGGTCCTGAAAAAAAATAGTTAAGGGGATTCAAACCTTACTGAATGAATCAACTTTATAAAATGCATGCTGGTTTTTTAAAACCATTTGTTAAAACCCTTTTTAAAATAAAATGGAGTAAAATAATTATAATTATTAAAATCATTTACTTTTCTCGATGATATTTATAAAAGAATCTCATTAAAACTCTTAAAACAATTTCATATGAAATCCTCATACAAAAGATATAAAATATTTATTATAGTGGAAAAATCTAGTAGAACACCTAAACCTTCATTCTAATAGCCTTTCGGCTCTCTTTAATCCAATTGACTGCCGGTTCCGAGAGCTAAGCATCAACCGAGTTACCAGCCGCAGTCAAATCACTTAATCCAATATTTACTGGCGGTCCCGAGAGTAAAGCATCAACCGAGTTACCAGCCCCAGTAAATAATCATATCACGCCCGAGAGCTAAACATCAACCGAGCCTTATCAATTTCTCACACTATGCCCGAGAGCAATGCATCAACTGAGCTTCTCAACAACATTAAACACTCACTCTCAAATTTTCTACCGGTGCACACACGGTCTTGATGATACCCATCAGGTAGTCTATTTTCCCATATCTCCAAATCCAATTAAACATAGATAAATAAATGAATAAAACAATTAAATAATTAAATAAATAAAGCATAACAAAATAATTTCCATAAAGCATACTTTCCAACACCGTTCATGATAATAATATAAAATCATGCATATGACAGTATAAAAAATTTCGTAGATAAATTCATATAATCAATTTCTTTACTATTTTTTTTAATCATGTGAAAATATAATTAAAATACGCACAACACACATTTCATAAAATTAACTCACAAGTTGAGTGTGTCGGGCGACGTGTTCTCTGCTGCCCAAGTGCTACTGCTCTTGCCCTGGAGTTCTCTAAAATAAATAATATTTATTTTAAATATGTTCATAGGATAAAATAAATAAATTCATGAAATTCTCGAAAATTAATAAAATCATGACATGAGGGAATTGACTCGATCTAAGACAAAACTCAACTAAAACTAGAAGTTCTACACAGGCTGATGTCACGTTCTACCGAAAATTCGGCAGAGTCTCCTCTGTAAAACGGACATCTCTCTATAAAAGTAGAGTCATTCCTGCACGGAAAAACACTTCAAATATCCATAAAGCTCAACTTCTCGGGTTGGACCCTCGAGCTACATTTATTGTCCAACCGAGAACCACTATCCACAAAATCAAATAAAATAGTATAATTTCATTAAAATCATCAATAATTCATAAAAATACATTTAACTATCATAAGTCAATTTATTTTCAAAATAAAACATAAGAGACCTTTATTTTTTT
>CATIWK010053443.1:0-13071 GCA_949634005.1 Mallotus japonicus | reverse complement strand
ATTTTTTACAAATTAAAAAATGATTTGGAGTTTATATTTTTCTCAAACAAAAAATTTAATTTGAAAACTATTTTTTACATAGGGTTTTGACCTTGTTTTTGTTATTTATATTTTTTTTGAATTTAATTTAATTTATTTTTTCTGTTATCTTTGAGTTAATAAAGTTTGGAGAAATGTCTTTGGTTAGCTGCCAGCTAAGAAGAACGGACACTTCAAATAGGGTGGAGTGTCCGTGTCGGACACATTTCGGATACGGACAAGCGCCCGACATGATCCGACCCGTGTCCAACACCGCTGGACACGTATCCTATTATTTTATTATTTTTTTTGTTTGGACACGGGAAGGACACGACTGGGACACGTTTAGGACATGGTTGGACACTTTTAGGACATGGTGGGACACTTTTTTAAGACATTTTTTGTTCCATTTTTTATATTTTTATCTTCAGTTTTTGTATAAGTCATGTATATTGATCACTTTTTATATTTGCCTTATATATGACAATGATAGATAATTAATTAAATGATTATAGTAAGTGTTTAAATTTCATGAAATTTCTATTTTATCACACTAGCTTCATTTTTTTTTTCAACAAATCATCTTTATATAATAGAAAATAATACACATTTTATGTGGAATATATATATATATATATAACATGTTCCGTCCGTGTCATGTCCTTAAATTTTAAAAATCGACATATTGCCGTGTCGTATCATATCCATGTCCCGTGTTCGTGTCCGTGCTTCTTAGGCTGCCAGCCCCCTCTAGTTGGGATGGACCTTCGTCCTCCCATGGGGCATGGCATTATGTAGAGGTGGAGGTTCAAATTAGGGGTGTACATGGTACGGGGGAATCCGGGGATTTAAAATCTCCGGAACTATACCAAATTTCGGGTATTTTAAAAATTAAATCTCCAGTACCAGTACCAGATTTAAAAATCTCCATACCGGTACCATATCATTTTTCGGGACGGTTCGGTACGGAGATTCTGTTCTTTCGGGACTAATCAGTATGATACGGTCCAAAACGGGAATTCGAGAATTTATATTATAAACAAATTTATACTATTTATTGAATTTATATTTATTATTAAAAATTTGATATGATATATAATTGAATTTACTTTTCATTTATTGTTTTTAAATTTAATTCATATGATTGAGAACTAAACTAAAAATAATTGATTTCTAAATAAATAAATAAAATATGAACTATATGCCATTAACCTCACCCGAGAACTTGGGATAATAGAGAAAAATTATTTAAATTTTGAGTAGCCATGAAAAAAAATAAAAAAGCAGTATGAGCTTGTATATAATGACATCATGGAGATCAACACATATGATACTCTTCATTTAGGCCAAGCCCAAGTGGCCTACACAAATGAAAAAAAATAAAGTATTTCGTTAAAGTGGTCCTTGGATAACAACAAACCAAAGCAATTTGGTTTACAATTGTCTTCAGAATGAAAATAAGACATACCATTCCATTACAATTCATGATCTTGCTTCTATTATAACAAGAATATTGTTGGATGATTCATGAGTGCTCACGGTGCAATCATGGGGAAAAAAAAGCAGTAGCAAAATAATAATAATAATAATAATATATTTTAATTAATAAATTTTAAATTTTAAAATCATACAATGTTAATTTTCTTATTTTCATATTTTGTAGTTTAAATTGAAACATAATGGGCATTCCACATTTTTACTTGTTGATGATGATGATGATGATAAAATTAATAAAAATATTTTGTTAGTCATTTATTTATTATATTTTAAGCACAAACTATATTAATTTTTATCATATGTTACTTAATATATATTGCTTAATAATATAATGAAAATATATAATTAAGTTTACTACCATTTATTCATACATATATATTATTATTAATATATGGTACTATATTCGATTTTTGGTTCGGTACGGTTCTCGGTTCGATTTTTTGTAAATATCCAGTACCGTACCAAATTAGTTACAAAATTCAGTTCGGTTTTTTATAAATAAACAATTAAACATATTATTATTATTAAAAAAAGTTTTAAAAATAATAACACTGTTATTTATTTATATAACAAATTGTTATTAACTTAATATATTTCCAAAAAAAATTATAATTTAAAATAATTCAATTAAAATAAAAAATCAAATTAAATTGCAAATTAAAATATTAAATATTAAATAGTAAGATATGTAATATTAAAATTCAAATGTAAATAATAATAATTTAATTTAATTTAAATTTTTATTTTTAATTATAATTAATTTAGAAAAATTGATAATTAAATGAAATAAATTTCTTAACAAAAATACTATTAATAATAAAGTAAGTTTTATAAATGGTACCATAACTTTTTTTTTTTACTTTTGTTTTTAATTGCTGACGTGGCTATTGATGTGGCGGCTGACGTGGCAATTCCGGTGGCCACGTCATCAAAATTGGTAGGTTTTTGGTTGGGGACCTTCCGGTGAAACTAAAATTAAAGTTAAGGGATCGAAAAAATACAAATTGAAGTTATGGTACCATTTTATAATTAAGTGTAAAGTTTTGGTTCCATTGGTGGCATTTTCCCGATATACATTCTTTATAATTTTTAATTTCTTTTAATTATTATCATATTTTTATTTAAATCTATCTAATTCTAAAATATAAGAGTTTAAAATTTAAATTTTATAATACAGACTAATTTTTTTTTGAGAAAAATTAAAATTTAAAATTTAAAATTAACAACATGTATTATTAAAAAAAAAAAAAAAAAAAAAAGAGTAAAGCAATAAACATACTTGAAATTGTTTGAATCGTATCCTTTGATGTTGCTTATTTCCGTCAAAGCCTCCAGCCAATCCTTTATTTTCTTCTCTTCTTTCCCTGCAACAAACTCAAGAAATTTATTTTCAAAAGGCGTCAGATCATGCTCCTGCTCCCTTTGCTCTGATCTTAATTTTTTTGACCATCTCTCTTCCAGGTCTTGAACATGCGCCGGATCTACTTTGTAAAAGACCGGTATGGCAATAATTTGCTTTGGTGCTTTCCTGCATTCGCATATCTTCAGAAGCTCATCCAGATACAATGAAGAATCTGCAAATTTGTTGGAGAAAATTACTATTGCAATATATGAGTTCTCGATTCTCTTCAAGAGGGTCGATTTGTCGTCTCCTGTAGCCAATTCTGTGTCCACAAAAACTTTTTCGATGTGGGCAGTATCCTTCAACTCTTGAACCAGATCTTGAAGAAATATATCACGCACATAACTACCTCTAAAACAAACAAATACATCCCAATTTTCCTTGGGTTCTACAGTAATATTACTAGTACTGGTAGAAGCCATGATACCAAGGAGCAAGTGATAGTTAAAATAGCTGAAGATTATAGAAGAGGAAGAGAGAGCTAAAGATTTATGTTGAAATGACTCGATCAGATTTGTGTGGTGAACTATATTGTGAGAGGGGAAATTTTATTTGTATAAGTATAATTTTGATCCCTTAGTTTTGACTTTTGGTAAAATTAGTCTTGTAATTGTTTTTTACTTTTTAAGTATAATGTGTTTCATATTTTTTACATTTCAGTACTCTTTTAATTAAAGGTTATTTGTAAAAAAAATCATGATTTTTAGTGGTTTTTGTAATTTTAATCAAACATTTTAATTTTTGTAAAATAAAACACTAATTTATAATCTTTGGCCATTTGAATCACCGATTACAATTCCGGTTAACTTCTGCCTGCCTGTCAGGTCATTGTTGGGTCTACCTTCCACACTGGACCTTTCATTAGAGTTTGTTGTGTGTTGGTTAACCTAACAATGGCCTAACAGGCAAGCAGAAATTAACTAGAATTGTCAAATATTGTAAATTAGTGTTTTATTTTGCCAAAATTGAAATGTTTGGTTAAAATTACAAAAACCACTAAAAGTCATGATTTTTTTTGCAAATAACCCTTTAATTAATATCATCATTGTTTTATGATAAAATATTCATATAATATTAATTTTCAATGATAAATTTATTATATATATGATTTATGATTAATTCAACTAATTGGTTATTTTTAAAAATAATATAAATTTATTTTAAAATTCATTTCTTTTTACTCATAATTAAATTAAAAATACATTTAAATGTGATTTTTTGTAATTTTATTGTAGTTTTTGAATAATATATTACTGATTATATGATTTTAGTATTGAAAATGCATATTATTTTTACATTAAAACATATATTTTAAACAATAATTATTAAAAAGATACTAAAGTATAAAATAATATGGAACATATGATACTTAAAAGTTAAAAAATAATACAAAATTGGTTTTGCCAAAATGCAAAACCACATTATCAAAATTTTACTTATCCCATTTTATTTTATAGGCCAGTATTGAATGCAAATTTATCAGTCAAGTCAATTTCAATATTTTAAGTGCTATTTAAATAAAAATTTAAGCAATGACTTTTGACTTAATTGGACGGTGTTGTTTTTAAGATGATAAAAATTTTGGATTATTTACTTTCACAGTCCTTAAATTTTTGTCTCATTTCCATCATCATCCTAAAAATTCAATTTTTCATATAAAAAAAACCATTAATTTTATCTTAAATTTTGAGTCAATTATTAATTAAATAATATTTTAAAAATCACCTAAATTTGCACCTCCAATTTTATAAATTATATCAATTCTATTAAATAAAATTTGAATGATCTAATTATATTTTTAAAAAGTACTTTTAGATCTCTATAAAATAAATTTGACACTTATTAAATTTTTTGTTTGTCCAATTTTTGGTTTTTTTCTGCATGCCAAAAGATTGTTGTGAAATTTTACAAGTGTGCCAGAGTAGAAATTCCTTAAATAAAAATTTAACTTCTTCCTTCAGACTTTTTATAGGTTCCCAAACTCCTTTATTATAATTTGTTTGGATTCAACAAGAGTTTGTGAATTTAAATAGTAAATGGAAAATTGAAGTTCACTGGATATTGAAAATAAAACTTTGCACTGATGATAAATGATTACAAAATTCAAGAATTGAAATAGCTAAAAGAAAAATAAACAGAGAGTTGATGATTAGTTGTTGATGATTGGAGATGATGATTGATTGTCCCAATCTGTGTTCTTTCCCTTGTTTTTATAGGCATTCTTTACTTGCAGACTACTTCTCCAAATTAATTCTCTAGCTCAACAGTCTTCCGTTCCTAAATTCATATAACTTGCAACCTTCTTCAGCAAGCTATGTTTGAATAGTTGTCTTCATCTTTTAGAATCTTCTACCTTAGATATTAAGCACTGATATGAGCTTAGCTTTTTAATTATTTTTGGACTTTTGGGTTGTTGGAGTTTAATTTCAGAAAATTTTATTTTGGCACAAATACTTTTATTATTTTTTTTATAAGAAAAAATGTAATAATGATTTTAAATTCTAATTTTTCCACTCTCAACATAAATTTAAAAATTAATTTTTAACTTTATCATTAAAAAAACTATATATTCTAACTACTTTAAAATTTACATCTCAACTTTCAACCGTATTATTTTAAAAAATTTTCTAATAGGAATCAAATAAAAAAGTATGAAAAGATTAAAAAAAAAAGTAGGTTTTTGAGAGACTAAAAATATTATCAAGAATAAAAATATTTGATTTTTCTAAAAAATATGAAAAATTAAAAATTAAATTTTATTATTATTTGTAGTGATAGTTAAAAGTACTTACTTTAAATTTTTATTTTTACTAATATTAGTCTATATAATAAATTGATTCACAAGTTATAACTCTTTTTTTTTTCTTATTATTTTTGTTGATACATAAGAGTTAAAATTTTATGTAAAAATTTTTAAATTTATTTCAAAATTTGTAAGATTAAAACTTGAGAATATTTTTAAAATTTTATTTTTTTAAAAAAAATTAAATAACTGTCTAATTTATTTTGTATGGATCTAAAAGTAATTTTTAAAAATATAATTAGATTCTTCAAATAAAATTGAATAAAATTGATACAATTTATAAAATTGAAGAAACAAATTAAAATGATTTTTAAAATAAGATTCAATTGATAATTAGATAAATAGGATCATTTTTCCTGGAAAAAAATCTCTAACTACCAATTGCGGTTACAATGACGTCCCAATTGTCAGATTCCGAAATATAGGGGTAAGATATATATAAAGACAAGTGCAGGCAAGATATATATATATATTTTTATGGAGTGCAGACAAGATATTAAATACCAATTTCTTTGCATAAAATAAGTTAACATCTCCATCTTTGTTTTTTTTTTTTTTTGATATAAAAGGAGTTTTATAAAGATCTCAAATCAACAAAAATACAGTCCTCTAAAAAGAAGGGAGTTTGAGAAAAAACAGAAGAGCAAGCATAAGAACAAGTCGCTTTTGCAAGGCAATGAGCGACCTCATTCGCTTGACGATTTACATAGGAAATAGAAAAATCTATTCCTTGCATTCTAAGAGAAGAACAATCTTGGATGATAACTCCAAATTCTGAAATATCATCAGTTGGATTTGTCAAGGCATCAACGACAGATTTGGCATCTGTTTCAAATAAAACATTGTGGACATCCATTTCCAGACACCATAAAAGAGCCTCCCGAAGGCCAAGTGCCTCTGATTCTTTGACCGAGTTGAAACCATTGATGTATTTCATTTTACATTTCACCAATTCACCAGAGTGATTGCGTAGAACAATTCCAATCCCAAAAGCTGAATGATCAGTAGATACCGCTATATCCACATTGCATTTCAAAAAATGAACTGGAGGCTTAACCCATGTGTGGTTACTGGATGCACCTGAAGAATTGGGATGTGGCAAGGAACGAAGTTATGCCACACGCCAGTCACAATAAAAGTCAAGTGCAGATGAGACCGCGATCCTTGGGGCTAAGCAAGATTGCATCCACAGCTTAGCATTTCTCTGACGCCAAATCATCCAAAGAACCATGGCAATGCGTTGCACAAGCTCAGTAGAGAGCGAAAGAAAGCAACTGCAGAACCAATCTAAGAATTTCGTCCACTGTATACTGTGGATTTCGACATTTGCAGCTGCCCAACAATCTGTGGCATAAGAGCAATCCAGGAAAACATGGCAAAGATGCTCGACATCAGATCCACATAGAACACAGGAAAGTGGGGTTTGAAGTCCCTTGAGCGATAATTGTGTACGTGTTGGTAAACATCCATCAAGTAATCGCCACAAAAAATTTTTTATCTTTGGAGGTAAAAACAACTTCCACATCTTCACCCATACAGAGCCTACATTTTGGTGAGCATTTAAATGACTTTCCTGCAAGAGTCTATATCCCGATTTCACCAAGTAGTGACCATTTCGCGAAAAATGCCATAGCAGCTTATCCGGTGAGCTTCGTGGAAGAAGATGGATATTTGTGATAGCATGAACTTCAGGAGGAGATAGGACAGTGCTCAGGAAATGCAGATCCCATGTTCGATCAGGAAGAATAACATCAGCAACTTTCAAAGCTTGCAACCCCGGAGGAGAGACAGATTGGAGTTTAAAAGATGGTAAAGTGCGCAGCCAAGAATCATGCCAAAAATTAACTGAATTGCCATCTCTAACATGCCAACGACAACCTTTAACTAAAACAGACCGAGCTGTCCACACACTACGCCAGATAAAGCTTGGATTAGCACCAAGCGAAGAGTGAAGAAAATCAGAATTACGAAAGTATTTAGCTTTAAAGAGCTGAGAGACTAAAGAGTGTGGTTTAGTTAAAAACTGCCAACCATGCTTGGCAAGCAAAGCTAAATTAAAATCATGAAACTCACGAAAACCCATACCTCCGTGGTCCTTCCGTTTACATAAATAGCTCCAAGAATGCCAATGAATAGACTTACCCCCATTAGATTTTAAGCCCCACCAAAAGGAGTTCATTATCTTTTCAAGTTGGTGCAAAGAGAGACCGGCAAGAGAAAAGTGCTCATACAGTAAGACGGAATGGCTTGAGCAACAGATTTTAGGAGAACCTCTTTCCCTGCTCTAGAAAGTAATTTCAAGTTCCAAGCATTTAATCTTCGCCATAATCTGTCTTTAAGAAAGCTAAAAATAGCCCTTTTTGATTTACCAATAAGAGAAGGTAGGCCCAAGTAACGCCCCATGTCTAGAGGAGAAGAGACTCCTAAAATGTCAATAATCCTTGCTTTGGTTGTATCAGAAACATTGGAACTAAACATAATTCCAGACTTTTGGAAATTAATGGATTGACTAGAAGCTTGCTCATAACCCAACAAAATATTTTTGATAGCTTGGCATTCTTCTATAGAAGCTTTAAAGAATAAAAAACTGTCATCTGCAAAGAGGATGTGAGAGATACTTGGAGCTGAGCGACAAATTTTACACCCATGGATAACACCGGAATGCTCAGCCTGAGTAATTGCTGAAGATAAACCCTCCACACATAAGATAAATAAATAAGGGGAAAGAGGATCCCCTTGGCGAAGACCACGCCCAGGCAAAATAGGACCAGTAAGATCACCATTCAATAGAAAGGAATAAGAAACTATTTTGACACAAAGCATGATCCATCTGATCCAGATATCATTAAAACCTAATTTAACCATCATTAGATAAAGAAAATTCCAGTCCATACGATCATAGGCTTTACTAACATCAAGCTTCAGAGCAACCAACCCATTATTACCTTGTCTTCTCCGTTTCATGCAGTGAATGATTTCAAATGCAATCATAACATTATCAAAAATAGATCTCCCAGGAACAAAAGCAGATTGAGCAGAAGTTATGAGATTAGGGAGAATCATCTTAAGCCTATTAGCGAGCACCTTCGCAATAATTTTATACAAAACATTACACAGAGCAATGGGCCGAAGATCTTTCATATCCTCAGGCGACTCACACTTGGGAACTAAAACAATGGTAGAATCATTCAAGTTATCTGGGAAAGTACCTGAATGTAACCACTGAGAACAAGACTTGAAAACATCGTCCCCCAATTCAGGCCAAAAGCTCTGATAAAAGGCAGGGTTGAGGCCATCCGGGCCCGGTGCTTTATCAGGGTGCATCTGTTTGATAGCCACTGTGAATTCATCCTTTGTAAAAAGAGCAGTAAGAAGATTATTATCTTGGCTAGAAAGTCGTGGCTGAACATGATCAATAAAAGACAGGTTTGAAATAGAAGAGGACGAGAACAACTGCTGAAAATAGTCTTTGGCAATATTAACCATATCAGCATGAGAAGAAACTAACACCCCATTAGAGTCACGAAGCTTAGTGACCTTGTTGGTACGTCTTCTACTTGAAGCAGCTGAGTGAAAAAAACGAGTGTTGGTATCTCCCTCAGTTAGCCAAAAGGTTTTAGCCCGCTGCTTCCAGAAAAGTTCCTCTTGTTCAAGGTAGGAGGACAGCCGCTGTTTACAATCTCGGTATTTATTGTCTGCATCACCTACCATAGTATTCTGTAAAAGTTGTAATTCCGCCTTACATGAAGAGACTTGCCGACGAAATTGCAACATAAAATCTCATCCCCACCTTGAGAGAAATGAAGTACAAGCTTTTAATCTATCCGAAAAAGCCAATGCGCTCTTAGACGCCAAGAATGTCCGAACTGACTCTACAAAGCCCTCTTCTTTCAACCAAGTATTCTCAAACTTAAAAACATGGCGTTTAGGGACATAATGATTGGCAAATAAGGAGAGCAAGATGGGAATGTGATCAGATACATCGGCAACTAAAGCTTGTAAAGAATGATTGGAGAACATTTGTAACCATGAATCTGTAGCAAAACATCTGTCTAGTTTTTCGTGGACCCAATGAGAAAACCCGCGAGACCTCTCCCAAGTGAATTGTGCTCCATTTAAAACAAGTTCATGTAAATTACAATCTGTGATGGCAACCCGGAATCCTGATAATAGCCACTCCGGATGAGGAGCTACTCCATACTTGTCTTCATTGGAGAAGAGATCATTAAAATGTCCTATAACACACCATGGAAAGGAATATTTGAGTGATAAAGCCCGAACCAAATTCCAAGATTGTTATCGTCGATCTCTCGCCGAAAAACCATAAAAGCATGTCAAACGCCAATTACCGAAGTCTGAACTGTGAAAAAGCAAATCAATATGGTTCATAGAAAAGCCAAGAATCTCTGCATTACAAGAATCCTTCCATAAAGCTGCTAATCCTCCACCTCTTCCTTGCCTATTCACACAAAATTTGTTTTGAAAACCAAACCGCACCCGAAGTTCTTCAATACGACTCTCTGTAACTAGTGTTTCAATCAGAAAAATAACATCAGGGTGGTAAGTTCGTAATAACTCGCCAAGTGATCGAACTGCACGAGGATTACCCAGTCCTCGGTAGTTCCAGCTGATGGTTTTCATGGCGAGCGGTAGGCCTGAATAACAGGTCCCGCCGATGAATGAGAAACAGAAGGGGAAGAAGAATCAGTAAGACGTGAAACTACTTCTCCCGAGTTGGTGTTTATGTTATCTGGTACTGGGTCAATATCCACTAGCATGGCTTCAGGTTGTTTTAAGGCCTCAGGAATGTCTTTACGCCTTTCCGTATTTGCAAGAATAAGCGGCCCATAATCCTCATGGCCCAAATTCAGCTCCTTACGCAGTTCAGCGTGGCCACTGATCATCGTTCCCAACTTAAGTCGGTTTCTGGAAAGAGCGGCATTTCGTACAGGCGGTAAAGGTTGAAAATGGCGATGCAGTAGTGCATCGATGTGGTCTGATGAAACATGATCTTCCCATAGTTTGATAAGTAATGATTAATTTGAAGCGCTCTAAGGAACTCCATTAAGAACAATTATTCGATCCTCCTTAGGCATGAAAATAGCTTTGAACAAGTTAACATCCAGTGTTTGTACAATAAAATCTTGATGGAGATGCCAAGACTTTTCCACAGCTTGATTAACATTCATAGGACTGAAGTTACGATCCACCGCCGACTTGCCAATCAAAAGTGGATCTGCACTGGAACGAGCATGTATATGGACTATGCGAAGAGCTAGCAAGGAACATGACGGATGTTGTTGATCATCGCAGCTGATCTGGTTAGGTTTGATAACAAGAATATTCATGACAACAATCTGGTGGTGCATAATAAAAGGTAGATCAGGAAGCTACAAGAACGAACACACTGTGTCAGAGGGCTCTATTTCAGAGAGTTTTTTGTAGCTTTCCCACTCCACCTTCCCCTTCCCCTTTAATCTAACATTTAATCTACTAATTTCGGATTAGCCGAGACTTTGGACCAAAAAAAAAAAAAAAATTAAAAGTTTTTAAACAATAACATCTCCATCTTTGTTAAAAAATAAAAAATAAATAAAAAAAAAAGCGAACATCTCCATCTCACCCACTTTTTATCGGTAGAAACGTTTTCTAATTCAATTTAATTAACGTTGATTTAGACTTTGGTAGTATTGAGGTCCTCCTTATCTTGTATGATTTATTAAATGGATAGACTACATACTAAATGTTCTTATAATTAATAATATGAATGAATGTGCGAGAAATTTTATTTTAATACCTTTTGTAATTTAGAAATTAAATTTTATCTCTATAATGATTAGAAATTGAACTCATAATTATTTTTTTGAAAGTGCACTTATAATTATTAATATTATATAAAAATTTTACTATTCAACTACTTTATTTTTTTATTTTTATAAGATATCTTTTTATCATATGACTACTTAATTCTCAGTTATTTTATTAATTTCTACTTTTATTTTGAATATTCAATTCATATAAAGTTTTTGAAGAATTTAATTCATATAATTAAATAGACAAGAAATGAGTCATGTAAGAAACATAAATAATCATATGTTCTTTAGGATAAATATAGTTTTGAAATTCAAATTAACTATTTTACATACAACGCCATTTCTAATTCATTTTATTTCATGAACCGCTAAGGAAAAGGTAAATTATCACATAACATTAATTTTGACTAAAAAATTTTAAAGTTAATGTGTGTTATTTTCTAAAAAAAAATAATTAATATGTATTTCATATAGCACTGGCACTGATATTTTTTTCAAAAATAACTAAACATCTATCTAACTCGGTGCTGGTGCTGGTGGTCGATCCGTCACTCCTTTCACGTGAGTAGGGCCAGCAAATTGCTCCACTTGAAGCACGCCTTGCACAGAGATGTTTTGTTTATAAAGAAAATGTATATTGGTCACTTTTTATGTATACTTTTATATATAATAATAATAGATAATTAACTAAATTATTACAATAAATATTTAAATTTCATGAAACTTCTATTTTATCATATTAGTTTCATTTCTTTTTTACAAATCATCTTTATATAATAGAAAATAATACAAATATTATGTGGAATATATATATATATAAAACATGTTCCGCCTATATCGTATCTTTAAATCATCAAAATTATCGTATAATCGTATTCATGTCGTATCATATTATATTTATATTTTGTATCTGTGTCCATACTTCTTAGCTGAGAAGTGAGGTCAGGTACTCCATCACTCCTTCCAATCTAAGTGGCAATCTTCTTTTAGACAAATATTTGTGTGCTATAGGCCTGTAGCAAGTACATATCTCCTTTAATTTTTTAAATATAAATCATATTAATTTAATATTTATTAATTAATATAAGTATAAATTATATAAATATAAATTTATTAAGAAAGATAAATTTATTAAATTATTATTTTTTAAGTATTAAATTATTATTAAATATTAAATCATTAAATATTAAGTTATTAAATATTAATAATAATTTAATATTTGATTGTTATCAAGTTGTTATTGGGTTGTTTGTTGATTTTTTTTCTTTTTGTTGTTTTATGGTTGTTGTTAGGTTGTTATCCACGTTTTATCCTAATTGATATATATATATATATATGTAGGCAGCGGGGTCGGTCGCGCGCCCAAGTGTTTGGCGATCACGGTACTGTGCGGGCTCAGGGCCCGCTAGGAGATACAAAAATGGGTTTTGGGGCCCATTATCGGAGATGGAGTCGCCACCCGGATGAAAACCGGGACACACTAACAGCAACTGGATTCCGCGGAAGATACCCAGAAGCCGTCTTCAGAGAACGGGTTC
>CATIWK010053325.1:0-16690 GCA_949634005.1 Mallotus japonicus | reverse complement strand
AATGAATTCCAAATTCATTTAAACCAAACATACTTCATTAATAAGCATTGATTTTTTTTTTTGAGAAAAAATAAATCTTTCATTAATTGAAGATCATGAATAATACATCTTGATAAACATATAATATGAATAAAGTACAATCAAGAAGTATCGAAAAAAACTCTCACTGAAGATATGAAACCGTTCGTCACTATTCTTTAATTGCGTTAACAGAACTATTTTGATTTGCAACTCGATGATTTGTTCAACAATCTTTATGCTCCACTCCATGACATTCATTAGGCATAAATTGACTCTATGGTCTTTAACTGAGTCCGATTGTAAAAATACTGATAAAAATTTCATAATAGAGAGAACTATAAACTTCATAGAAGAGAACCACCAAAACCCCATAAAGAGATTAATAACTTTATGAATAAAGAACAAAAAAATAAAAATAAAAAAATAAAATAAAACAAACAGATTAAAGATCTATATTTATTGGATGAAAAAACAAAATAGAATAGAAAAAATAATGAGGGACCACCGCCGATCATCTTTTAGATCGGCTAGGGCTAGAGAGAAGAGACGACTTTTATTAATAAACATTGATTTAGTTTCAAACAATTTCAAAAAATTAAAAAGTTCAAATTCTAATTGAATTTTACAAAGTTTTCATTTAAACAAAATAATTCACTTGAATTTGCAAATGAATTTTACAAAATTTTATAGAATTCATTTCATCCAAACAGACAATTTAAAAAAAGAATCTTTGTGCAAACAATATAATTTGTTTATGAAGTAGATTTATTATTTATTTTGTATGTAATGTTTTTTTTTTTGAAAAACTACAAATAATTATGTTGTAACTTGTTATTTGAATTTTATGGATTTATATTTTTTTGATACTTCAATATCATGCGATTTTAGCTTTTTGTTATCAAAAGGTATGTAATTTGAGGCACCCTTGATTATAAGCATATATGCGGTAACTCAAAGTTCATCAAGATCTTCGAATCTTGTATTTATTATTTTGAGTGCCGATAATTCATGAAGAAGTTTATAATTAAAATATTTTTATTATTCAACAATTAACTATAATTATTATTTCAATTAATTTTCTTAAAAACGATTTTTTTTTTTAGAAAAATCAATCAAAACAAATATTGTATGTTGAATAAACTAATTCTTTTTAAAAAAAAAAATTCCTTCATATGCTACACTTGAAAATGTTAAAATTTATTAATAAAAAAAATTTAATTAATAAAATTCATATTAAAACTATAAAATATATACAAAAGTAAAATAAATTTAATTTTATAAATATAATAAGTCATGGGTAATTTAATTAATAAATTAATTTAATTATAATTCAAATATGTTATAATGTTTTGAAAATAATGATAGTTATAATAATAATAATAATAATATAGTTTACAAAAATATAAGTTATAATAAAAAAATATTAATTCTTACACCTAGCTAGGAAATACAATGTTATTTCAAAAAAAAAAAAAAAATCTTTTCACATTTTTATGAATAAAATAACTTTTCTAAATTAAGATGTTTTCTTTACAAAAATACCAATTAAAAAAAATATTTTCAATTGATAAAGTAGTAATAACACTTATAAAAAAATTTAATAATCATAACAATTAATTTCATAGAAAATAGTTTAATTTTTTACAAATTAATAATTTAACAAAAAATATATCAAGTTATAACAAAAAAAATACTAGTTCTTATATTTATGAAAAATGACAAAAAAATTTATATTTTTTGTAAATTTTGATTAATTTTCGCGAACAAAGTAAGTTATTTTATTTTAAAACAAAGTAACTATAGAACACATCATAATTCAAATATGTTATTATGTGTTGAGAATCATAATAATTATTTTTTATAATAATAATCTATAATTTTTATAATTTTTAAATTATTATCACAAGTAGGTAACTAAATGCTAAATTATAAAATATGGGGTAGTCACTAATTTTGTTGAAAGGCATTATGCAATCATCCTTCATTCTCCAGAAAACTGAAAAAAATCGAAATCGTATTTCAAAAATTTTTCGCACCATATCAGATATACGACAATTTTAAATTAGCAAATTCTGATCTCATCCCTAGAATCGTTCTCTCCAAATTCCAAAAGTTGAAAAGCCTTTGTCTCTTTTCTTATAGTTATCGAAAGGCCAAATACATAATTTTACTCCTAAATTTTATTCAAATAATCTCTAAATCTTTTTGTTTTTCTGTTAGTTCTCCCTATGTTATATTTGGCACCAATTACTAAATAAACTTT
This sequence comes from Mallotus japonicus, assembly GCA_949634005.1. NCBI lineage: Eukaryota > Viridiplantae > Streptophyta > Magnoliopsida > Malpighiales > Euphorbiaceae > Mallotus > Mallotus japonicus. The sequence goes on along the minus strand of CATIWK010053325.1, from coordinate 14,406 downwards.
ACAAAATTTAAAATTATTTTTTACATGATATTATTTTGTGTTAAATTATAAAATATAAAAATGTTTCAAAACACTCTAAAGAGGAAAAAAAAAATAATTCAAGTGATTTTTTTTAAAACATTGGAGGGAGGAGCAGACTCTAAAAACATCAAAAGAAAATTTTACCAATATTTTTATATCTAACAAATAAATAAATAATAAATAATAGGTATATATAATAATAGATATTTTAAATTTTTATATTTAATTAATAAAAATGTAAGAGGTATATATATATATTAAACATCCTACATATAATTAATAAAAATATGATGATATACATGCATTAAAAATTTGACCGAATAGCCAGTGAGTAGTCAAGTGGTAAGCATTCTGAGATGTAAAGTTTGAATTTTGTCATTGTAAATTTAAAAGGAGAGGAATACCCCTTATTGTGTAACCGAGTAGATAAAAATTTCTATATATAAAAAATATAAAAGTAATTTTCTTGATTAAGGAAAATGTTTAAATTAAAAAAAAATTCTCAATAACAAAACTTCATTTCCTTTAGGATAAAGATTAACATCGTTACTTGCGACGTGAATAGTATTTATGAGTAGGGATTTTTTACAATAATGTCTCTTTTTTTATAATTATATTATAAATAAATAAATAATTTACAAACCATAGATGTTTAAATTATGGCACGACGAGTTCACCCAATTCATTTAAATTTTAAAATATATTATTGGATTAACAACAACGTTAGTCCTAAAAGATAGTATGTTTTTACAAATAAGTCCTATAAGAAAAATTTTTTACAATCAAGTCCTAAAACTAATTAAAATGTACAGAGTTAGTCCTACTCTGTCAAACCAGACGGATATTGATGATGTGTCAGTCATCTTACACTTCCTCTCCAAAACTCCTTATGACCTGTCAGTCATCCCTTTCCCTACTCCTCTCTCGACTATGCTCCCAATCCATCTCCCTCTCCCTCTGCTATGTATCCCAACTGCCATGCCTTTCCTCCCCTCCAAGACTTCTGCTATAACTAGCACTCTGATCATTGAAATACTTACATAACAGATTTATTTTCCAAGAACAGATTTATCTAATGCAGCATATGAAAATATGGATTTCAGGCATAAAATATGTTCTCATAAGCCATATGTAGTAGTTTAAAACAACAGCTTCACTAAAAAAAAATGAACCAGAACTATTGTCTACTTATGCAAAACTAGCAGAAAGATGAATCTAAGCTGATAGATGCAACGTTAATGTTTTGGATGTACTTTCTTCTTCTTCTTGACTTGGCAGTTGCAATCATGAGTGCTACTCATGCAGCCTAACTTTCTCTTCATTTCCTTCTATAAGCCGGTCTTCCCTTTTTTAAATTTACAGTTACTGCAAGCATTCTGAATTTCTTGTCTCATAATACAACACTCTTTCTCTAACTCCATCATTTTGATGCTCATTTTCTCTATTTCACTCTCCTTACTTTTTCCTCATCATCAAAATTTACTTTCACCTCGTTCTCCATATCTTCTCTAACTTCATCTCTTCGTAAGTTTTCACCAAGAGCATGAACCTGATTCGTAATCACACCTCACATCTGCAACTGTGATACGAACAATATTTTCACCACAAACCTCAATGGCAACCTTCTATTGTTCACTGCATGTTCACAAGCTTCATGTGACATTTTTTGACAATCTAACATCCTGCATACCTCCTCTCTTTCGTGTTCTGTTAAATATCTATGCTTGTCCAAGTAAATGTCAACAGCCCTGTATATTCCATTAGCACTTCTTTGAGCAACTGTTGATGCTGAATTTATTATAGTACCAAGGGCAATAAATGTATCTATCTTCAAATCAATGTCACTTGCAACCTCCACCAAGAATTCTTTAAAAACTTCTGCTACTGCAATCGGCCCAGTATTATTAGAACTACTGTAATTGTCATAAAAGTGCTTAGCAATTCTCCTCAACCATTCAGTATCATATTGCATTTCCTTAGTATTATAGCATTTAGAAAGTAAATGATCCCTCTAATCAAACCGATCCTGAGACAAGAATGAGAACATGGTGGCAAATAAAAAAAAATATTTCCATAGCTAGTCACATGTCTTCTTCAAAACCCATAAATAAAAAGCATTTGTCCTTACTTGAGGTAAAGATCTAAAGCCATTAAATAAGGACCCATTTGATGGGTATTCCTTAAAATCTTTAAAGGGTACTGTTTTACTTTTAAGATGTGAAATTACAGTGTTAAGAGACCCTTTGTTCCTTTTCAAAATGGATGATATCACTCTGCTTTGAAATATCTCTCCTCATCTGCTACTTTGGCGAGAACAGTGATGATGACGGTGGTGGCGATGTTTGTGACGCATGGAGGACTTATCTTTCTCAAGTTCATTGTTAGAAGGTGATCGACGGTGCTTGCCATGCATCGGTGTTGCTTGCCATTATAAAAAGCTTTAATTAGTTTTAAGGAGTTTACTCTTTGTGGTAAATTCTGATGGAGCTATGGGGAAAAGGGTATTTGTCTCTGTTTATGGGTAAGACAGTGAAGGGAGAGGAAGATGGACTAGGAGTAGAGACGAGAGAGGAGTAGGGAAAGGGGTGACTGACAGGTCATTAGGAGTTTTGGAGAGGAAGCGTAAGATGACTGACACGTCATCGATTTCCGTTTGGTTTGACAGAGTAGGACTAACGTTGTGCATTTTAATTAGTTTTAGAACTTGATTGTAAAAAATTTTTCTTATAGTACTTAATTGTAAAAACGTACTATCTTTTAGGACTAACGTTGTTGTTAATCCTATATTATTTTAATGGGAAAATTACATAAAAACTCTAACCTTTTACACCATTTGCAAATAACACCATAATTTAATTTTATCCACAATGTTTCAAAAGTTTGCAAAACTAACCCTCCATTAAAATTCCTTTAACGGACATCTAATGTGTCCGTTAGTAAGGCCCATTTTTTAACACGTGGGACTTGCAAGTGCTGACTAGATTTGAGTAATTAAATATAAAGCCCTAACCTTTATTAAACTTGCAAAATTAACGCAAAATATTTAAATAATTTTAATTAAAAATTAAAAATTTATTAAAATTATCAGAATAATTTTAATAAAATAAATAATAGAAATAAGTATGAAATTCAATGCGTTATTATTAATAAAATATTCTTAAATATTTAAAAATTTTGTAAAAATTACAACACATAATTTAACATATAATTCAAAATTAAGAAAATATAAGAATATGAAAATTCAAAAAAAGTACTAAAATGGATAACCTATTAGTGATAATTAATGAAATTATTTTTGTGATCAACTTCACTTGAATTTGATAATAGAAATAAGTGAGAGATTCAATACTTTATTATTAATAAAACATTCTTAAATATTAAAAATTTCATAAAGAAATATAAAACATAATTTAACATATATTTTAAATTTTAAAATATATAAAAATATAAAAATTGATGAAAATTTTTTGAGATCAATCCTACTCCAATTTGATAAAATTAAAACTATTTTATAAAAAATAAAAAACTTATTTTTATCTTTATATTTATGTATTTTATTATGAAAAATTTCTTGTATGTGCTTTTACAATAAAAATATGAAAAGTTTAAAATATAAAAATATTAAAAATTCAAAAAAATACAGTAAGAAAATTTTTAGGGGATATTACATAAAAAATCCAAACCTTTGGAGGTATTTTCAAATAAAACCCTATCCAATTTTTTCTTTCAAATATAACCACAACCTTTGAAATATTATAAAAAAAAGCCCTCCTTAGATGACTGTACTGGTAATACTGAGTTTTTTATTGAAATTTCATATACCTAGTATGCTAAGTTGAAATTTTATATATCTAGTATGCTGAGTTTTTTTATTGTAATAACTAAGTTGCATTTTTATCTGTCTAAACAGCCTGCTAATCCAAAATGAAACACTCAATTGGAGGGGAGAAAATATTAATTTGGGGGCAAATGCATCGGTTTCATCTCCTGTTACCAGTACAGTCATCCAAGTGAGCCCCATTGATCATAAAAAAACAGTTTCATCTCCTGTTACCAGTACAGTCATCTAAGGAGGGCTTTTTTTGATAACGTTTTAAAGGTTGTGGTTATATTTGAAAGAAAAAATTGGATAGAGTTTTCTTTGAAAGTACCCCCAAAGGTTGGGGTTTTTTTATGTAATTTTCCCAAATTTTGATAATAAAAAACATAAAATAAAAATATATATTTTTTTGTATAGATTAGTTTTAGTTTTAATTTTATCAAATTGGAGTGAAATTAATCACAAAAATAATTTCATTAGTTATCACTAATAAGTTATCCATTTTAGTACTTTTTTGAAATTTTCATATTCTTATATTTTCTTAATTTTAAAGTATATGTTAAATTATGTGTTGTAATTTTTAGAAAATTTTTAAATATTTAAGAATATTTTATTAATAATTAAGCATTGAATTTCATACTTATTTCTATTATTTATTTTATTAAAATTATTCTAATAATTTTAATAAATTTTTAATTTTTAATTAAAATTATTTAAATATTTTGTGTTAGGGTTTATTTTGCTAGTTTAATAAAGGTTATGTTTCTATATGTAATTATTCAAATCCAGTCAGTAGCTGTATGTCCCACATGTCAGAAAATGAACCCCACTAAAGGACATATCAATTGTCCGTTAAAGAAATATTAACAGATGGTTAGTTTTGTAAATTTTTGAAACGTTGTGGGCAAATTTGACAGTAAAATTGAATAATGGTGTTATTTGCAAGTGGTATAAAAGATTAGGATTTTTTATGTAATTTTTCCTATTTTAATTAATTGTTAAACAAATAAAAAAAATTTAAAAAATTATATAATAACCCTTCTAAAAATTTTTATTTCTTTACGAACCGCTATGTAGCAACTGCTTAATCTTTTCCTTTCCTTTAAGAAAAGACAAATCCCACTACCATATGGCTCCACGTGGAAGCATGCATCTCCAGCTCGATCGTATATATATATATATATGTATGTGTGTGTAACGTGTGTATGTGTTTTCTCTAGTAATTACTAATATAATTCTTGATTCTTGATCAATACTAGAAATGGAAACAGAAAATTTTGTTGACATTTTTGGGAGTTTAACAGAGTTTCAGAGTTTTCCATATTTACAACAACAGGCCTCACCTAGCACCATCGCCTCTCACTTCTCGCCTATCTCATGCAATCAAGAATCAGCTGGAACCATCGATACCGGTTCCCATCACCACCACCATCATTATGGAAAGTGTTCCAGTGATGTGAGTATAATTAATTTTCGTCACGAATTATTTCCTATATACTTCATTTTGGTCTAATAAAACACACATACATATGTCACTTTATTCTACTACGAAAATATTTTGGTGTCTTCTACGGTTTGACATTGAATATACGTACAAACCATTTCTTAATTATTTGTTTTATGCAAGTTGAATAATGTTTGTATATTTCATTGCAGGATACTGGTGAGAATTCTAGAGAGCTAACGAGAAACAAGTATGATCTTCGACACCCTAAACGAAAACGTTCAGCTGACATGCATAACATGTATGAGAAGGTAAGGGACTAGGAAATTAATTAATATTTCAACTTATTCTTATAATTTTTTTAAAAAAATTTTACGTATAGTTGTTCGAGTAGAATTAACCTCTCAATTTTTCTTGATTCGAAATCATTTTTTGAAGAAAAAAAAGAAAAAAAAAAACCTTCTCCATAGTTCCAACTTTTGTTTTTAATTTGGTGCATGAATATTGAGTAGAGGCGTAGAGACAGAATCAGGGCCAAAATGAAAGCTTTGCGGGAGCTCATACCACACTGTCACAAGGTCCGAGTTGTTAAGTGTTTTCTTTTTATTTTTTAAATTATTAATATTTATAGTTCACTAAATTTTATTTAATTTAATTCAATTTGGATACAATTACAAAAATTGTAAAAGTCTTTCAACAATTAATATAACATGACTGTATATGCCACAACTTGCATTTGAGACGTTGTTGATCTCTTATATTATATAAAAAACTTTTGTTGTTCTTAAGGTTTTGTTTGAATTGAATTAGATTAATTCGAATTCAGTAAATTTTCAATATTGATAATTTAAATTAAATAATAATGATAAATTATATTGTTAGAAACATGATCTCAGCTTGTTATGAATGACTATAATAAAATAAGAAGTTTTTGTCAATAACAAAATTATAACATAAAACAAAATTGAAAAAATTTTCTGACTAAGAAATAGTTTTCCAACAAACGAAATCTTCCATAAATAATTCCTCACAAAGTATTACTATGTATTTTATGGCGCATTCTGTTTATACTCTGCTTCCTAATTTCAGCAAGACAGAGCTTCAATGTTAGACGACGCCATCAACTATATTAAAGCCTTAAAGCTGCGACTTCAAGTAAAATTTTTTTTTCCTCTTCTCTTACGTGCATTTGTATTCAAAGAGTTAATTTTTTTTATTAAAAAATAGTTTTCTGAATTTTTTAATTTTTTGGTATTTTAATATTGAAGTTTTTATTTAATTAAATATTTCAACTGAAAATTTATTTTATATTATTTTTTTCACAGATTTTATAGTTTATGATGCTATTATATATAGTTTCTTTATGTACTAAATTATAACTTTCATTTATGCTACACTTACTTTTTTCTTTTTTCAAATTCATGTTTATTTTCCTAAAAAGCATAAAGAAAAAAAATATTTTTTTCACTTCTTTAATTAAACATGAAAAAAATTAAATATTATTCAACTAAAATAATATATAAAAAATACAAATTCAATAAGTTGTAATTAATAAAAATAATAATTACTTTACAAAAATTTAGTTGAATGAGTGATAAAAAAAATTAAACATTTTTCTTATGATTACTAATAAACAATTATAAATGAAAAAAATAACATAATGTAAAAATTTAATGTTTAAAAAGAGTCATTTAAATATATTTTAACCTATAAAATTTGTTCGAGACACCATTTTTAAAGTTATTTTTAAATCTAAAATCTGATGGAAAAAACACTAAAATAGTAAATAACTAAAAAAGGTTATCTAATTTTTGTTTACATATATAGTACATGAAAATTATAAGGTACTTGGATTGTACTCTATTCATGAATGCTTGTGATACATAGTAAATGAGTTAAATTTTTATTATTTTTAAGGAATAGTTACATTTTTATGGATTAAATGTAAAATATTTGGAATATATGGATGACTATTATTATAAAGGTGTATGTAAGGATTTTCTTATAGTATATGATATATATTTGCTTCTATTTTTGGAAATTATATATATTTGCTTATAATGAATAAATAATTAATTTAAATTAAAAAATATGAAACTATTTTTTTTCTTAGATTAAAGCATTTTATTTTTGTTTTAATTTATTGCATTGCATCCGGTAGTTTCGCAGATAACATATTATATATATATACAGACAGAGAGATGACGCTGATTTCGCAATTCAATGTTTGATAGATGTTGTCCAACTCCAAGATGGGTGTAGGAGCCCTGTGCCAAGCCCCATGTCTACAAGAAGCAGCATCCTACTTTTCTCCAGTGATGCCCATTAATCCAACTCTTAGCACTAGTTGTGAATATGGTAGTGTTCCTTTAGTCCATCCCCATCTGCAACTCCAACTCCGACTCCAACCTTCTCCATTAGTAGCAGCTGCAGGTTCACAACTTCCTTTAGACCATCCCCATCTCCAACTCCAGCCTTCTTTATTAACAGCAGTAGAAGCAGCAGCAGCTGCACGACTTCAACAAAGGTCTGGGTATGGAAATCTTGGGTCCCTTCGTCTGCCTTTTATTTCTACTTCGCTTCACTGAGAGCTACTCCATCCACTCCACCACCACTTGGCTTTAATAGTACAGTTTTTTTTTTTTTAAAGGGCTGTTGTCTAATGGATTTGAAGGTAGCAAAATGGGACAGTCCTGTAACTTTTTTGAACTGTCCTACAACTTTCATGAACTGTCCTGCAAGTCTTCAATCGGACAGTCCTGTAAGTTTTTTGAACTGTCCTTCAAGTCCTGAATGGGACAGTCCCGTAAGTTTTTTGAACTGTCCTGCAAGTTTCTTTAAGACAATTTTGTTGAATAAATAGCTGTTTCCTAATAAATTATTTATAGCCACATGAGACGAATTTCAAAAAAATTTAATAATTGCATGTTTTATGGTACGAAAAATTCTTATTTATTTCGAGTGAGAGAGTCTTGCCTAGATATATTATATTCAATGGTAAGATTTAAGATACATCATTTAAATACTATACATTTTGTTGATAAAAAAATGACACGTGTCTTATCTTATAAATCCTACTATTAGGTGTATATACACCCGGTGTAGACAAAAATTTGTCATTTCGAGTATATTACTCAGGCTAATTAAATGATGCATGAAACTAAATAAAAATAATCATATAGGTGCAAAATTAAACTACTCTGTTTCAAGAAGAAGCTTTCACTTAGCATGGTTTTAGCTAGTCAGTAGCATGGACGTACCAAATGAAAGCTAAAAGAAGAGAATGGGGAAACAAGTGCATTAGACTGAGTTTCTAATGTATTTTTTGCTTCACCAATTTTTCTTTAATTGTATTTTCATTCCTGTAAAATCTTGATGTATAATAAAAACCCAATTACAAATGAATGATGATATAAAAATAGGTGAATAAACATTAATCAAACATGACAAACTTTCACTATTACATTGCATATAATTCAGGATGTTTCTGACCTTAATTTGCAATTTGAATCATTAATTTACAATTTCATGTACAGCTTTTGACCAGTTTAAGATAGGAATCTTGTATTAATTGTGCAACAAGAGATTCCAAATTTTAGGCATGCTTTTTAACATTTGTTGGTCCTCTTGGTATCTTGTTAAGAACATTGGAGTTAAATTTTTCGAACAATTTCTTCATGTCTTGACTGCTTTTTCCAGCAAAACTATCCACCTGATCTTCATATCGCTCGTACAAAGCTGGCAGTGTTGCTATGCCCACATACACTACAATCCAGCAAGTATATAACAAATGTGAAAACAGAGAAAAACATCATAAATTTATCTGAAAAAAGAAAAGGAAGAGCTTGCCCCTTATGAGGTCCACTCAACTCGATTGGATTAGTCAAGGTCTTTGTTCTACGATTAAAAAAAAAAAAAGGAAAGGCTTCTTCAGGTTCTTACCGATGTACAGAAGAGTCAGAGTATCACATAGAGATCCAAAAGCTGATAAAATCCACAGACAGATTATGGTCTGAAAAAGAATTAAATATAATTTGCTTATTAGGAACATAATATGTTTGATTAAAAATGTATCAAATATTTGAAATGGAACAGGGGACAAGAAGATTAATTGGCATACCCAAATGAAAGTTACTAAATCTTTGCCACTTGAAATATCATATAAACTTGACAGCAACCAATTGATTTGCACAAAGAAGTATCTCAATGCAGATTCTGACAACTCTATGTCATCAATAGTAGGAGGATCCCTGGCGGTATATATGACAAAAAATCATTAATAAAATAAATAAAGTGTCTGTCTCGTAATACAGAAGATTTTAATATACATATATAATGGAAAACAGGATTAAAAAATAATTAAAATTATTGAGTTTTCACTATATGTGTATATTAAGCCTGACCTTTTGATTAATCCGGCACTGTTAAACCATATGAAGAGGATGATCAACAAAATCAAGAGTACATGACAAAGAAGAGTAATAAAATGATACTCCATAACTTCAAAAAGGAACCATATCAATGTAAAACCCATTAATATACCAGCTGATATATACTTGTTCTTCCACAACAATATATCTTCAACTGCACATTCATTCATCAACAATTAAATTACCCTTTTGATTAATTAATCTTGTACATAATTAATTATGAGAAATATTTAAAAGAAACAGAAAAAAGAAGGGTATATATATGTTACCATGGCCTCTCCCAAGGATGGCATGAAGCGACCTTCGACGGCCAAATAATGTTGTTGAAGATGAATACTCATAATCATCAGAATCAGAATCAACAATCCCAGGCCTCCTTGGCATGATTAAGTTTTTGGTTTCCAACTATATATGTAGGGATCTTGATGAATTGATCTCTAGTTAGAAATTTTTCAAGAAGGCTAGCTAATTAAGCACCGTACAAGATTGTGATGGAGCTGTATATAAAAGGGTAGTGGGTATTTGTGGGGGTTCTATACTTGGTATCTAAGCAACTGAATCACAATGAAGAAAGGTATGGCTTTAGCATGGCTTGGAGGTTTCTCTTTCACATGTCATGATTCTTCCAAATATTTACTTTGTTTAGTTCATTCATGCATCTTCTTCCAAGGTATCATAGCCATATATCAAAAATTAATGTCATCTGTAAACCCTTAGTTAAGTACAAATTTATTATATTGTGGAAATGACCGAATAAAAAGAGTTATACCACTAAACTATTCAACCTTCGCAAAATAGTCATAAAATATTAAAATATGTAATATGAACAAGTTTAACATATTAAATTTGTTAATCTAACATTGAGTTTATTGTCTTTACAACACTCTTTGGATGCTAAAAATCCTTTAAATTGCAAAGTTCTCTAAATGAAAATCATTTAATATGAAATTTGAGATTTCTTAGATCAATAGTATTGGAAACAATAATAATTAGAACATTAAAATATAAAATTACACATGATTCAAAAATTAAATTCCATATACATGCGATTTGTTGCAAATGTAATCTACATTTTAAATATCATGAATTGCTCTAGATTTTAATGAGGAATTCAGATTGTTAATGGATTAGATCAAAATTGGAAGCTAAAAAGTACAGTTCTTTGATGTCCTATTTACTACATGCTGAAAATATAAGTGTTATTTTTGTAAATATTATTATAGAAAAAAAAATTATTATTTTGTAGAATATATTATTGCTCTTGCTTTGGATTATAATTGCTCCGGTGATACATACACTTCCCAGTGGCCTAATGGCTACCACTTTTCTCGTTATTGAGTTCATGTTTCAACAAAATATTAACCTCGGTTTTTACTATATTATTTTATAAAGAAAAAAAAAAGATTCTTAACCTGAAGCTCCATTTTTTTTTTTTTTTTTTTGGCATGGAATCCATGAAGTACCCTTTTGGTAGGCAACTTTCCGTGAAGGTTTCTTTTCTTGGTCTCAAGTTTTGATACCTGGGATGACAAAATAAATAAATAAATTCTTTTCCAAAGGCTGGTGAGTCATATTTAAATTAGACTGTTACTGAATAATAAGATTAATGCTAGTTTAGACGTGTTTTAGGGGCATTTGATTTAACTAATTGAGGTGGCCGAAAGAGATTTTTCCTTAATTAGCTATAATTCAAGTGTTAGGTAAAACTTCAAAATTAGTTTTTGATAGCTGTTTTTGTTCAAAACATATTCGATGGGATCTATTTTGCAAATTTTTTCCATCAATTGATAGTTGATTTGTATTTATTTTTTATTTAAACCATTTTAACCTTATTAAAAATAACTAATAATAAATAATTTTATTTAAATTAAATGTATGTAATTAATTTTTTTATAATTTATAATTAAATAAATATTATTTTAAATTATAATTAATAATTAAATAAATTATAATATTTACACCTATAATGATTTTTAAAAAACATTATAAAATAATATTTATATTTTAAAATTCATTTTTAAATAATTTCTATTAATTATTTTAATAATATATAAATCAATGATAATAAATTATTATTTATTACTATATATTATTTCTAAATAATTTACATAACTAAAAATAAATATTATAAAAAATATATGATATTATATTTACAAATAAATTATACCCTTAATGATTATTTGACATATTAACAGTAGCAACTAATAAAATTTTACCAAACAGTTCATATTTATCAACTAATGGTATCTGCTATCCGCAACCCTATCAGCTATAAGCTGCTATAAATAGTTGAACCAAATAAGGCCCTAAATCTAGACCAAACTTGTAATGCATTAAATTTGTATTGAATTTGGTATAAATATATTTTACAAAATTTTATGAAATTTATTTGGTATAAATTTAAGTGATGGTATTTAGTTTAAATGAAATGTTTGTAGAATTTATTTTCAATTTCAACTTTTTAATTTTTTATAATATCCTAATGAATTATAAAATTATTATACAAATGAATTATTAGAATATTCAAATATTTAAAAAATAATTTTTAAATATTATAAAATTATTAGAATATTCAAATAAATTCGTTTCATAAAATAACCAAATAATTTTATTAATATAAAATTTATTTATAAATAAACTTTTATGTGAAAATAAAATAATTTTTTTTAATGAAATTGAATTAAATGAGGAGCACGACAAAATTTCTGTACATTAAAAAAAAGGTATATGCATATAACAATTTAAAATTGCCCTTCCTTTGCCTTCACATATTGTTTTATATACTGTTCTAATTCAAGGTCTTAAAAGCAAAAAGATCAGTCAAATTGGACAAAATGCAGAAAAGGGTCCAGGAATTATGTCATGGCTTGACCCTCCAATATGTCAAAAAGCACAAAATCCAGGAAATAGGAATAGGAAAAGTTAATTCTCAAAAGAATGATCAAATGTATATATATATATATATATATGCTGTAAGCAATTGACACAAAGTTCTATACAACAATAGGGCTCAGGGAGAATTTTTATTTTTTTAAATAGGGAGAATTTTTATTTTAATTGCATAAAATAAAAATCCACTTCGATTTTTACCATTTTGAATCTCATCAAAAAATCATTCTAGCTCCCATTCTTTTAGGAAGAAAAAATTTTTTATTTACCTTTTCAAATTGTTCTTTATACATATAAATATATAAATAGTTTCCAAATTTTTTCACTTTTACTATTTTAGTGTTTGAAGATTTGTTTTATGCAATTAGATGTCTGAACTTGCAAAAAAATTTTATTTGACTAAAATTATAAATAAAAAATAAAATTCAATCACTATAATTAATAAAATAAAAATAAAAGAAAAATATTTAAATTTATCAATTTTATATGATAAATAAAAAAAACTTTTTCCATTTCTAATAATTTTAAAAAATAATTAAAATTACAAAAAATAAAGTTAATATAAAAAAGGATATTTAAGTCAATTTATTATTTAAAATGAGATATATAAGCACTTCAATCTATAAAATCTACTAAAGATATTATTTTAATTTTTTTACAATTTAGATATCTAATTATAAAAAAAATTATCAAACACCAAATTGTAAAAATAAAAGGATTTGGACACCTTTTATGCTTTAATCCCTTTTCTATGTACAGGATCTTGAATTTTAAAGCCATGCTGATTCACATTAGCCACAAATTAATAATAATGATATTGTGATCATTAGGCCAAATGGCATGCCTAATTAATATCATGTTCACCATTATTTGCATTCAAAGTTTCAATCTAACCAACAATCAGAATTAATCTCTTATTTTTTTTTAGATTAATTACACAAAACACACACATGGTATATTGAGTGGAAACTAAAAATTTTATTTGAAAATCTTAGGGTGTGTTTACTTATAGAGAATTGTTTTCTGTTTTCATTTTTCAATTTTCAAAGAAAATGAAAACTTTTCATTTTCATAGAAAATTTGTAAAACATGTTTGCTAGTTAGAAATTGAAAGTTATTTTCCATTTTTTGAAAATAAAAAATATGTTTATTTATTCTCGTCTACAACTTATTTTTCAAAGTAGAGAGATAATCTAGAGTTTGAAAAGTAAAGTTTATTTTGTCTCCTAATATTAAAATGAAATAATAAATAAAAAATAAAAAATAGAAAAAACGTAATAATGAAAATAGCGTATTGTCAAATGAAAACACCATGTTTTCACTTTATACTTTTAATGAAGAAAATTTTCGAAAACAACAAAAAATTGTTTTCCACTTTTCTTTTAAAATTGTGAAAATTGTGAAAACAGTTTTCAAGTGAGATTTTTATGAAAACAGTCAAAGTAAACACAAAGTTTTATTTTCCGTTTTCATTTTGAAAATTTTTTAGAAAACTGGAGTAATTTTCTATAAATAAACACACCCTTAGAATCTATAGTTATTATTGGTGCTCTCTCTCTTTATATATATATATATATATGTGCGTGCATGTATGCCTAAACTAAATTATAGATATTTTTAAATTTATGTTCATAATTACTCCCTCTGTTCCTTTTTAATTATCGTTTAAGGATTATGCACATAGATTAAGAAATATAATTAATATATGTATAGAATACTATACTACTCTTATAATAATTCCTTCAATCAATTGTTAGTTTTGCATAGAGTTCCAAAAGAAGTAGATATCTATTCAATTAATT
>CATIWK010053279.1:0-13536 GCA_949634005.1 Mallotus japonicus | reverse complement strand
TTCCATGGTCTAGCCTATTTGGTACCACTTGTTAGTCCCTTTGGAAGTACAGGAATGGTGAATTATTTGAAGATAGTTTCTCTCCGCCTTATAATCTTGTCATTGCTATAATCATAAAGGTAAAAGGTTTCTTAAAATGCTCCTAAAAATTTGGTGCCTAACTATGTGCATTTTGAGAGTGGAAAAATTAATTACATGGCAACCTCCAATCAGCTCTTGGATGAAGTCGAACACGGATGGGGCCACGCAAATGAACTCTGGGTGTGCATACGCAGGAGGCCTTATTCATGATTATCAAGGAGCTTGGCAAATGGGGTTCACTGCAACTCTAGGAATTTGCAATGTTTTGGTAGCAGAGAGTTGGGGAGTGCTGTATGGATTGCAAGTTGCATGGCAGTTGGGCATCAAAAAGTTAATTGTTGAGATAGATCTTAATTAGTGCTTGGTGAACATTTTGCAGAACACGGTCCCTAGTCCTTTACAACACCTGTCTATTATCCAAGAAATTCGGAGGCTTCTCCAAAGGCAATGCCAAGTGGAAGTAATTCATGTTTACAGGGAGGATAATGCTTGTGCTGATGCTTTAGCTAATATGGGTTCTTCACATCCTATTGGGTGTCACTTGTTTAATGGCCCTCCTAGTACTCTAATTGACTTGCTAAATCAGGATATTAGGGGAGTTTCATGGCACACATGTGTATTTCATGGGTGGTACAATATGGGTGATTGTACATTGATAATTATGGGTGGTTGTTTTTTCAAACTATTTTTTCTATGATGGGGTACAATATAATTAGTTTGTTATTTCATTCAGATGATCTTATAGAATAATTGTGTAAGGCTCTAATTTCACTCCTTAGACTAATGTAGAATATTATTTCACACATATTCAATATATATATATATATATATGTTGGCTCAATTTTCAGATTGATAAAATAAGCAAGTTATTAACCCTTATTTAGTTCAATTTTATTATGGAATTCATTTTATTTTTAAATGAATTTTATATAGAATTCATTTTAATCAAATATATTTCATCAATAAAAATAGATTTAATATTAAGCAATTTCACAAAATTAAAAAGTAAGAATTGAAAATGAATTTTACAAGATTTTCATTTAAACCAAACACACTCACTTGAATTTGCAAATAAATTTCATAAAATTTTATGAAATTCATTTGAACCAAACATACTCTAAAAGCAACATTTAAGGACCTAAAAAGTCTATTGATATATTGTTTATAGTAGCTATTAATCATGAGCTAGACTATCAATACATTGATGAAATTCTCATTTGTGGCAGATCAAAGAACTAAAGTAAACAAGTATAAGAAAAATAAGCATATATATGTTGGCAAAAACCATATGTCTCCACTCCATCTTGACATTGTAAAGAAATGCGCCGCCACATGAAGAGCAATAGAAGCAAAAATCGTCCCAGAAATGCCCCATTGAATTTTCCCATAATGGACAATCGGTGTCTTATAGATATTTGGAAAGTGTAATTTCATATATAGTTGATTCGAAAAGACAAAAACTTGGCGGCTTACAACAACCTGACTGAAAAAATTTGAAGAAAAGAAAAACCAAAATTATATCATACAACAAAAATCACAATAATAAATATATAAATAATTATATTATTGATATAACAATTAAAATTTGTTTAAGTATTATCATTGCAATGATTACAACCATAAATTCAAACTTTTTTCCTTTCCAAAGTCGAATATATTAATTAGTGCATAATTTATAACAATAATAAATCTTTATTTCTGTGAATATTTAATTGTGTTTAATGGTATATAATTAAAACTAACGAATTAATCAATATCTATTGATTAAAGTGACAAGAATTTTAGATTTACTTAAATAAAATCTTGTACATATTCAAGTCTTATATAGAGAAATATAAGCCCCTAATTCAGATTAATCTAATAACAGAGATTAATTAAAAAAAATAAAATAAAAGAGACAAACCTCTAATGGAGTCAAGTTGCTATTGTAAAATTCTGAAGCACTGAGATGATTGAATTTCTTAATGAAGTTGGTGCAAAGTGGAGTCTTTTGCAGATAATGAAAAACATGCCGCCGTATCCAATTTGGCCGCACGTATCTCTGCAACCAATCTGAGAAATCTTTCACATCATACTCCTTGTAAGCTCTTCCTTCAACTTCTCTACCTTCCCCTTTCTGGGTCACAACCATCGCAAAACCATGGCGGCAAAAATTACAATGATGAACACAAGCATGTGGAACGAAGCCAAGAAGGCTACACGTCTCTTGATGCTAGGAAAATACCAGCACAGAATGTGTTTCAAGAGTGAAATTCCAAGCAAGAATAGGCCAAGGTCTAATAATGGGTTCGGATGGAGGTAGCGAGACCAAGAGCCAAGGCGCAGGCAGAAGTATATCCATGAGAAGAAAGCCGTGAGACCGAGGAGCAAAGACAAGTTGTTGATAAAACTGATAGCAGTAGTTTTCATGCTACTCCTTTGCATGTTCTTCATGGTTTTTTTTTTTTTTTTTTGTTATTATTATTATTTTTTCAATGTTAGCTTTTTATTATTATTAAAAAATCACTGAAGTTGTCTCTTGGCCTTTTTGTAGAGAAAAAACAAGTTGTTGATGAAGTAGTTGTCCTTGTTTTTATAGGATTTTAGTATTTAAGTTGGATAATGTTTACTAAGCCTAGTCCTAAACAAACAATGGGAAAAGTTTTTTTTTTTTTTTTTAAAAAAAAAAAAAACTTGTGATGCATTGTGGACTAGCAGTCTTTTTTGTAAAAAAATCAGATCAATAATAGTAAAAGTCGAACCTTACACCTCATAATAGTTTAGAGTGAAGTCATTAATTGACTATTTTTTCACTGGCAAACTTGACCTTTTTAATGTCATGAAAAGATTATTCAACCTAATTTAATTAACGAATAAAAAAAATTCAATTAACAAATAAAGCTATTTAATTTACATTTTACGGCTGTTAAAAAAGAACTTACATCTTATACCAATCAATACAGATTTATATTCGACTGGTAAGCTATTTAATGTATGTTGTTGCAGATGAGGATGTTAATTGTTTTCCCAGCTTAGCTACCATGTCACAGTACGCAAAGTGGAACACTAAGTTGGTTGGAGTTCATTGGCATGCAAAGCTCCTTAGTATCAGTAGCGAATATAAATCTGACCATTAAATATAATACATAAGGAGTAGACCTCAGAGATTGTTCACAATTGAAACTGTGAAATGAATTTGGATTTCTATCCCACAAACTTTTGTATGTGGTCTCACTAATTCTCTGGATCCCCAATTCCATAAGATGATGTACTTCTTGTGTCACTGCTTCCAAATATGTCTAAATTTCAATTAATAATGAGATGAGCTTTGTTTCTTACCATTTGTAGATTTTTGCAACAAAATTGATTGATTAATGTTTCACATGAATCAATTCTGCATCTAGGTGTGTCTTTTGCAGTCAAAATTCTAAAATTGCGCAACTAAGAGCTTATGATTTTAATCATCATGTCATTATTTAATTGATCATATTACCTCAAAATATCAGATTTTGAGTTCATTTCACATACAATAGACATACACAGTTCATAAAATCTTCCCCATTGTGGAATAGCACTAAACACCATTGCAACCTTCTCTTTCATTGTCCATAAGCCACATGGAGAAGTTTGCAACTGCAAGACCCCTTTCCGATTAAGACTATTTTTGCTAGCTCAGGCTAGGGGATTCTAAATCTCTTTCTCCTGAAATGCGATTTGCATTGCAAAGAGCGAACGGTCTTAACTATATTAATAATTCATCACAGCATCTGATAGTATCATATTCAAGTTCATTTTATATATATATATATATATAAATAATAGATGGACGCAATTAGCGTGTCAATGAGTAATCTATTATGATATTTTTTAACATAGCATACAGTCGAACACGTACCAGTTAGGTTAAGTTGACTTGAATCTCAGGCACAAAACTTTAATATCTTTTAACCAATAATTGTTCACGTAGTAACTCCTAAATCCACCCAAAACTTGGAAGCCTCAGCTGCTATCTTCTTCTCGCTCCCCCTCGACTGCTTGGCCTGCAAAGCATGGGTACTTGTGATCATCTGTAGTGCATCCTCATGTACCTAGTCCTACCTGATGCATCCCTGTTTTCTTCCCTGTAGGCCACTATTTCTAGTCTTTGGGAAGAATAGCCCTTGCATGGATATCTAATCAGCCTTCATCATGATTGAATGGAAGGTGAGAGCATGAAACAGAATCACAGTTCTCATCTTCCTCTTTACCATAATCTTTCCACAGTAGATGTTCCTCTCTGGGTTTACTAGCCAATTCTATATCATTTGAAAGACAATTATGAACAGCCATCCTAGCTTCAAACCAGTTATCTTTCAGTCTCTGCACAGGATTTCTTTTTCCCTTCTTGTTTGACCCCAGAAGGCAAAATCTTTCATCAAAGTAGGGTAATTTTCCCTTGGCAATTACTTATGTTCACATCTCATTTAAGAAGGCAAAAGTCCTTAAAACTGTTGATGAACTGTAAAATCAATTGAAGTACTGATGAAACCTGTCAAGCTCAATTTCAGCTAGTTTCACAAAGTCAGCTCCAAGATAAATATGCATGTACATTCACCTCCCGACAAAATGCTGTTTTGAGGAACTTCTAGATTCAGAAAGTCCATCCATTAACCTATTGTATGTAGCAAGATCAGGTATAAATTCCTTATCCAACATTTCATCCACCAAAACTTTCCCTTCCTTCCCTTTGCCCTCTGCTGTATACCCATATACCAAAGTGTAATAAGTCATCTCATCAGCTTCCAAACCTTTGCTAGAAGCCAACAATCTCAATTTGTTAGCATCGACTGTTCTTCCAATACTGCAAAGATCTTGAAGGAGACAATTAAAGGTCACAATATCTGAAAGAATGCTCTCTTTTAACATCCTTTCCATCAATCGAAACGCCTGTTCTCTATTTCCCGATTTCCTCAAACCTTCTATTAGTGTGGTACAAGAAATCAAGTTTGGAACATTTCCATCTCTCCATAACTCATCCAGCAACTTCAAAGCTGCATCTGCATTTTTCTTCTCACAAAGCTTCTCCACAATTCTACAGGAATCAAACTTACTAGGCAAAACCCCTTTTCTTGAAAAATCAATCAACAATTCACAAGCCTCCATTACTTTATCTTCCCTACAAAGTCCATCAACCAAAATGTCACAAGTCACACTCGAAAACTCGCAACCTAAATCAATCATCTCATATGCCATCTTAACCCCTTCATCAAACTTCCTCTCCCTGAAGAACCCTTTGATCAAAGTATTAAAACTAACAACGTTAGGACTACATCCTCTCTCCCTCATTTCCTTAAACAAATCCAAAGCCAGTCCGAACATATTATTCTTACAATAACTACTAATCAAAATATTAAAAGTAAACACATCAGGCTTAACTCTATCTTTCAACATCCTATTATAGACACCAACACCCTCATCATGCAGCCCACATTTCACATACCCATTAATCAAAACATTATAAACAGAAACACTAGGCTTCCCATCAATCAATTTCTTCATGGTGTCAAAAGCAGCCAATGCATCATTCAATTTACCAACTTTACAATAAGCATTAATACAAAACTGAAAAATGGGTTCAATTCTTGGACAAGAAAATATACCTTGAGAACAAGGACAAGGATTAGATGCCATAAAAGAAAGAAGTGAAGCAAGTTCCAAGAATCGGTTAGTAATGGCAAGAGTTCGCGCCATCCATTCAAAAGTCGAGTGATCATGGCAAAATGAGTCAATAGTAGATGCCCAATTGAATATGAGAAAATCATAATGAGAGAACAGAGGGTGGTGATGGAGTTTTGATTTGAGGAAGTGGAGTAGGTTGTAAGGAGTTAAAGGCTTGGTTTTGAAGTAGGTTTGGAGGAAGTGAAAGAGCTGTGATTGGCGAGATGTAGGAGTTACAGTTACTGTGGGAAGAGGAGTGAGAGGTGAAGGTGGTGGATCCGGCAGAGGCGGCAGCGGCGGTGGAGACGGCGGCAAAGGAGTTTTGTCAAGCTTCTTGAAAATGGGAAGTGGAAGATTTTTCTTGAAAGACATTTTCTTGAAGAAAAATGGTTTCTTTGGTAAATAGACATTTTCTATAATCAAGAAGACAAGAATAATACAAGAGGGGTATTTTGGTAAATATAAGGATTATCTTTCCTATTAAACCTCCGAATCAAATGCTCGTCTCATTCTGTTGCGAATATGCAAGATTCAAGAATGAAAACCACCAGCCTCATCTCACTTGAACGAAACCTTTACTCTGTAACAGTCTCTGGGTATCAAAATCACTGCAGATTTAGCAAATTTTTGCCTTCACATGTCTCCAGTATGTGTACTCTCTTATTCTTTGATTATAGCATTTTTCTTGTTCTTGATTCTTTAAATTTAGATTTTGGTGTTTTTATTTTTCTTCTCAGACTCTTCTCGTTTGTCTATTCATTGTGCTGTTCGATTCCGGCCTTGTATTGATATACACAAGGTATTTGATCTTTGCTTTTGACAAATTACATTACTTTTTTCAGATAAAAGTTTCAATTTTGCTACCATTTTTACTTGTGTATTGCTGTTCCTCTTGAGGTTGGATTAAGCTAAATATTTTAATTCAAGATTCATGTCTCTGTTGCGTGCTTTGTTATCAGGGAAAAGTGAAGCAAATTGTTTACTTTTTTCAGATAATAGTTTCAATTTTGCTATCATTTTTACTTGTGTATTGCTGTTCCTCTTGAGATTGGATTAAGCTAAATATTTTAATTCAAGATTCATGTCTCTGTTGCGTGCTTTGTTATCAGGGAAAAGTGAAGCAAATTGTTGGGTCTACTCTTAAGGATTCAAAGGAAGAGGATGGTGGTACAGCTCTGGTAACGAATTTTGAATCAGATAAGTCTGCTGCGGAGTTTGCAAATTTGTATAAAGAGGATGGACTTTTGGGTGGTCATGTAATCATGCTTGGAGCTGATCCTCTGAGCAAAGCTGCAGCTTTTGAAGCACTTCATGCTTATCCTGGTAGGTATTGTAACCTGCTTACTGTTTGTGGTAATTTATTCATTTTGCGTGATACAATGTTGAAATGCTAGCATTTTCATTGTCGATCATGTCTCTATTAGTTAAAATTATAGCTGATTCTAATAGTTTTTATAATTTTTGGGTTAGTCATGATGTAGTTCCTAGATCAAAATCATGAAAATCGTATCTGAGCTTTCATATTTTTTTTCATACAAGCTTGTATTAAAACAATGTTGTGCTGCCTCCTTTTTTTTTTTTTCTTATGCTTTGGTCTCTATGGTTGATGAAATGTTTAAAACTTACAGATTTTTCTTCTGCGAGGATTGGTAAAATCTAGGTGGCTTGCAAGTTGGAGGTGGTATCAACACAGATAATTGTTTAAGTTACATAGAAGAAGGAGCCAGCCATGTCATTGTTACTTCAGTAAGTTCTTACCTTTCTGCATTCCCTTTTGAACTAATAAATTGTGTGCACATTTATTTTGGTAAAATTGCTCTGACATTTATATGCAAACCTCAGTTATGTTGCCCCTTTGTTAGTTTGCATCATTCTCTTTGGCATGTCATATTGCTCACACAAATCACATGCTTCCATAGGGCTTCATGTTTGAAGAAATAGTTTCATATGAGGCTTTACTTATTGTGCTAGTGGGTAATATTTAGAAAGCATATATGAAATTTAGAAGTGACAATGTCATGAAGAGTATGCTAAACCATTTGATTGCTATCCTCTGACATCTCAGAAAGAACTTGCATTCTTTTTGTAAGACCTCTTTGTATATTTTAAAGCCTGAATTTCTTCCCATCTTGCTTTTAAAAAAGTTGTTTCTTTTGCAGTATGTGTTTAACAATGGCCAAATGGAACTAGAAAAACTGAAAGATCTTGTGCGTGTTGTTGGAAAGCAAAGGCTTGTGCTCGATCTTAGCTGCAGAAAGAAGGTGGGAATTTAATAGTTGCATTTTACTCTAATGATGGATGAGTTGAGTGGAATTTAGAGTGATGTGCAATTGCGAACTGAGGATTAGGCATAAGCTTTCAGTCTTTACCAATTTGTTCCTTTTTAGTAAATGGTGTTCTACATGTTGGAGAATACTTTAAGAATATTAACAGACTGCAGCATTTCAAAATGAATAAGAAGTTCGCATATTTGAAGTCTTGGAGCTTAAATGATAATGATTTAAGGTCTTCAATGCCTATTCGTCTTTTTAGAAACTTGAAAAGTATTTTCACTTTCAGCTAGCACCTTGTGTATTCATTTATGAGCCACTTTTGACATGCAGGAAGGTAGATATGCGATTGTGACGGATAGATGGCAGAAGTTTAGTGATGTATATCTTGATAAGGAAGTCCTGGAATTCCTTGCCCACTATGCAGATGAGTTTTTAGTTCATGGTGTTGATGTTGAAGGGAAAAAGTAAGTGTTGTTTAATATTTATTATACAATTTGAACTCTCTTTTCCTGTAAAATCTTTTGTCACTTTTGTGTTTGTCTTTCTTTCCACTAGACAAACTAAAGAAGCTCAACCTGAATTTCAGGCAGAGAAAATTCCTCTTGCTCATTGTTAAGAGTTTCATGTTTTGAACTATAATTTATTTGTTTTAGACTTCATACACCAAACAGTAGTGAAAGTTATATGATACAATACAATACAATCATGGTTTTCTGACTAACTTGAATGTGTATTTTTTTCTTATTATTAAAAAAAAAAATCCTGGATGAAGACTGTTGGGCTTATAGTCTAGAGTTTTTCTCGTAATAATTTACTATGGAAGAGAGTTTTCTATCAGTTTTATAATATCATTTTCTATTATAAAAAAATAAAATATTTTATCATGAGACTAAAAATACTTCATTTTGAATTGCCACACCTTTATTCTGCAATCCAAAACATTCAACTTTTAAAAACACCTTTTAGCTTTTCCTTTTAGTTAAAAGAATGGACCAATATGGAAGAATGATGCCATTCTCTTTCATGATTATATTCCAGACGGAGGGCATCATCCAAGAACTGTCTTTAATTATTTTGGATCCAAAATATTATATCTGCTTGTTTGCAGGTTGGGAATTGATGAAGAGCTGGTGGCACTGCTTGGCATGCACTCTCCGGTCAGTACTATCTAATTTTTCACCTTTAGTAGTTTTCTCCTCGTACTTTCTGATGCAGGTTAGAATAACGTACTAGAAAGAAATTATAAAGAAACCATCTAGTCGTATCTCTTGGTCCTGCCTTGGTGAATATTTGGAACCAAGAAATGCTTATTAGATATGTGCCCTACGCTATGATCATTTGGAAATATTATGTGCTGACCTAATGTTAACATTGCTATTGCTCAATGTATTTCTGCTTTTATGCATTTAAAACTGGTAGTGTGGTTTTGGTGCCAGATTCCGGTGACCTATGCTGGCGGTGTGACTGTAATGAACGATTTACAGAGAATAAAAACAGCAGGGAAAGGACGGGTTGATGTTACTGTGGGCAGTGCTCTCAATATTTTTGGAGGTAGCTTACCATACAAGGATGTAGTCGCTTGGCACACACAGCAGGAGTCCTTGACAAAAGTTGAGTTTCTCTAATACTGTGTTGTTTTCTGTAATTTTAATTATTTATGAATCAAGAGAAAGCAGTTCTAGAATAACCAAGGGTTTTTGTGGTTCTGAAATTACAATAGAATCATGAACAAAGAAGAGAGCTGTTTTTTTCTCTGCTTTCTGATTTTTGAAGAGTTCAGTGCAACAATTCGATTCGTGTTGGATACAATAATTCACCTGCCATTACCGCTCATTCTTCAACAGGATTCACCAACGTACAGATAGAGCATGTGTTTTTTATTCACTTTGAGCATAAGTTGATTATAAGAATTATTTACACATGCATACATATATTATGTTGGTTTCATTCACTTTGTTATAACTTCTATCATAATGAAAAACACCACCAGAAACCCTGAGTTATCTGATTGATAAAGACATATGAAGGCTATTATTTCTTTTTTATTGATTAAAATTTAGTTGTCTACTTTTATCAGTCGCATGGGTGTAATTTATAATTACTTTGATTTTTACAAAGTAATTTTTACTTTATTTATAACCATCATTGGATAATTTAATATATTTTCATCCAATGGTGATAAAAGGTAAAATAAAAACAAAGTAACTAAAAAATAAAGTTACCTTAGAATTTCCTAGTGGCATGTTATACCATAAAACTTCTTATAGTTATATTTTATATAGAAATAATTTTTATGTAGTTATAAAAAAAAATGGATCCTTAAATAAGAATAAACTCTGATTATTATTATTATATAATTTACTTTACAAATTATAGAGTAATATGTGATAAAATATTGACTGATGATAGACTTAACGTTTATGGGAGAAATTGATGGTCAAGTGTTCATGAGAAAGTTTGTCAAAGCTTGCTCAATCCGACATGAAGGTTTGTATGTATTTTTCATGCATTTTAGGATGAGCTTCTATAATTCTTTTTTTAATTAATTAAATATATTAATAACGATAATAAATAATCTAAATATTTACTCAAATCATTAAAAGGAATTGTATAAAATTAATTAAGAAAATTTATAAATTTAAAAAATAAAAAAAAATGACTCCATATATTTTAAATTAATGAAATTACTGTTGGGATCTTTAAAGTCTTGCTATGAATCTAGTGACCTGGTAGAATGCTACGTATTTAAGGAGAACTGTGTTATGTAAGGTATAATTCCTTTCCTTTCACCTTTTTATCTCACGAGAAGATATGATGTTAGATTTAAGGAGAACTGTGTTATGTAAGGGTATAATTCCTTCTACCGAGTGCTAACAATATCAAGTTCATTACTGAATAAAACAGCATAAAAAAAAGGTTTTGCTGATTCACAAATTCCCCACCCTTAGAAGTCTGCAAGGACACATACATACCCAAAGCTGCTCAAGAGGAGTGCTGCCATTTACAATAAATAGTTACCGAAAATACAAATTAAATAAATCATTGTATCATTATATGCACATTATTCATTCATAACTAAAAATTAGAACATTAATTTAAGTGCAAAAACAAAAAGCCTATTGAGTGGTTCAACTTGTGAAAAAAAAAAAAAAAAAACTCTTCCCACATAACAAAATGGGGATGAATTAAAATGAAATAAAAGTATATCATTCGTCTTGTTGGCCCCAAGTTATATTAGAATTATAAATAATTTAATTCACTAGTCAACAAAACATTGAATAATAATTCACTTATTAAAAAAATATTGAATAATAATTCACTCATTGAAAAAAAATTAGAATGATAATTTTTTTTATGTGCATAAGAGTTTGTGGATTTTTTTGAATTCAAAATATATATATATTTTTTTTGAGAAATAATTAAATATATATCAAATTCAGTCTTCAAATAATGTGTAATTAAGCATCAGATTTTGGGTTGATTTCTTTTTGTGTTGAAAAATTAAGCATTCTCTATTATATTATAGTTTTGTTTTTAATTGAATAAATTTTATCAATACACAAAATGAAATCAAGATTTTAGCAAATATTGTGGACTTAAATGAATGCAATGATGAATACACCGCTAATATAGCTATTTACAATTCTAACTTATATATTTTCACTTTTCAGACCTACCACAGATATAAAAATGTCAAATTAATTAGTTAATATTTGAATTGTTTAGACTAATTTAATTTTACTCCAATATCTTAGAATTACTTTTCTATTTATACAAAATAAAAACTTGTATATAGTGTATTTGAATGAAAATAAGATGAATGCATTTTAGAGTAGTTAGAATATAAGATTTGTGATCTCACTAGAATATATGATTTATAATCTCAATCATTCACTTTGGACACACTTTCACTTATATTGCTTTAAAGTCATTTTCAACCCATAGCTCCAAAATGCAGTTGTTCAACACCGTCCAATAGATTATTTGTATAGAATATTTTGTGAAAAGGAAAAAAAATCAACTAATTGCAAAAAATTTATTTCTATACATCCAAAATCAAACTTTTATGAAGCAGAGGAACACAACATTATTGCATGATTGCCAGTCTAACAAAAAAAAAAAATTTGTAAAGTTTCAGGTCTCAGCTGCTATGAATTTGCTTAACAATGGATGCAGCAACAACCGCGAGATCATGCACCTTCATATTCATATCAGAAAGTGGAGACTGCCCAGAAGATGAGAATTCTTCTTCGCAAGAAATAGCCCCAATAGCAGCATCAAAAGTGCTTTCTTTAGCAGACTTGAAGTTACCATTGTGCAGTGCTCGCATGGCCTCAGGAACATCTCCTTTCAGTATCTCATTGTAACGATCAACGCAAGTTCTTAGTTCTTGTTGCTCCTTTTGGTCATAGCTTCTGCTCCTGCTGCTTTGTTCAAGTAGTTCATAAATACGATGGAGTGTACGAGTCGCCTTTGCATCAATGGTTTGAATCATGATCTTGGCAAGACCTTGAACGTCAGAGTCAAAGCTTTGAGGGTTCGACACAAGTGACCAAACACAAAGTTGATAATAAGGTGTCTGCCTACAGGTTTTCTCTATCAAGTTGTTGCCAAAAATGCTTGGAACGATTGCACCATGAACAGGGAAGATGAAGATGATAAAGACCAAAAGAAAACTCTTCATTTTTGTTTTCTGTAATAAAAAATATGAAATGGGTGTGCTTAAAGAGTAGTAGTTTGATATGTGTGGTGAGTTTGATTAGCGATGGAGGTTGGTTTTATAGGGGAAAGCTCTGCTCTTCCTCCAAAATTTGAGGACACAGTTAGCAGAGATATTTATTTAGGTTGTTGAGTGAGACTGAAAGGGTAGATTTTTTAGTTTTTATGCGGAAAAAATTGAAATGAAATGATCTCTGACTAAATCTTAATGTTTCTTTAACTCATTAATTTCCTTGATGCTCGCCTTAAGGCAAGATCATACTACTACTAACTCAGTCATCAGCCATCAGGCAAGATTGATTGATGAAGATAACTTAAGTGCTTCTTTGATCATACACTATATAAATATGACTGCCTACTTACTCATCAACTATTGAGAAAGGCAAAATTAGTGAAAAGAAACTATTGAGATTAGTAATGCATGTATATGATTTTGATCAAAAGGTATTTAATAAAAGCAAAATAAAAATCTCAGTACATGGATTTGGAACTTTCATATTACGTTGCATGAACATTTCAATTAATAGACGTTTTTATGTATCTATATTTTTATTTTTTCATATTCGTGCTACCTAGACACTTGAGTTAGAAAATATACACTTCAATTAGAAACTATTTTCTCCTATCTATATCCCCATTTTCCGTGTCCTCGTGTCAAGGCAGATTATACTGATGACCACCAAACAGCTTCAAAAGATGGTGGTCATCTCATTTCCTTTTTTTTTAGATTGAAGGAGAGAGATATGACATGGCATGTACCATGAATGAAGATGAGAGGTATGACGCG
>CATIWK010053156.1:0-10898 GCA_949634005.1 Mallotus japonicus | reverse complement strand
AAAAATTAGTTCTTGGGAAAGGAATTAATTTTAAAGTTATTCTAAAACTTCCCAAACAAGTTTAATTGGAGGCCAAAGTTTTAGAAGTCTATAAATATAAGGTTTTTCAATATGCACAAGCAAAAGATAATTTGGGTTTGTAAGTTTGAGTGGTGAAAGCTATGAAGCACAAGATAACCTGAAGTTTGCAAGTTTGAGTGATGAAAGCCATAAAGCACAATACAACATGGGCTTTGCAAGTTTGAGTGGTGAAAATGAGGAAGTATAAGACAACTTGGGGTTTGTAATTTTGAGTGATGGAAGCCAATAAGCCAAGAATACAAGACAACTTGGGATTTGCATGTTTGAGTGGCAATTATGTTTTGATGTGGGAATAAAATCAAGAGCCTTAGGTGTAAGAATAACATCCAAGGGGCTTGGGGCTTTAGGAAACACATGTATGAGTTATTGTATTTTTCTCTAGGGTTTTCAAAGCGGGTTTCCTCTAGGGTTTCTAGAGGGGTGTTTTTTTCTAGTGTTTATAGAAGGATGACATTTATCTATATGGTTTATAGAGAGGTTCTCTAGGATTTGTAAAGAGGTAGAGAGGAGTATGTATTCTTCTAGTTTATATGAGAGGGTGATACAAAATTGTGGGTTTGGGTTTATCAACTCAAGAAGGATTACAATTTATTGTATGTTAGGTTTTTCTTATATAGTGAAGAATTGGTATCTCTCCGTGGATGTAGGCAGTTAAACGCTGAACTACATAGATCTTATGAGCTCTCATTTTTCTAACTTTTATTTTTATTTTTATTTTAACATGTTTATTTATTGGTTTATTTAGGAGGATTTTCACAACATATATGATGAACCTTACTCCACCAATCATTGAAGGACTAAAAATGTTGAGAATTTGGACAATAATTCAATAAGCTTGAAAACTATATTACTTAGCTTTGTGGCAAAAGAATAAAATATGTTCAAGTGCTTCTTCCTCAGAGATGCAAATTCGGCAAATATTATCAACATAACAGCCTCTCTTCAGCAAATTACTCTTTGAAGCAAGAGCATTTTTGGTGCATCTCCATATAAAATTCCTCACTTTAGGCAACACTGGTAAAGACCAGATTGAGTGCCAAAGAGACCTTTGAGAATTGAAAGAAGAGATTGGGGGCGTCTGTGAATAATGTTTTCTATTTGCAATTTTAGGATCCTATAACCAAACATGACATAGGTTTTTTTTTTCATTTTTTTCAAAATGCCAAACTATTTTATCCTCACCTCCTCTGCCTCTGACTAAAATTTGCAATATAGCTTTAGACTCATATGTTGAAAACAATGCTGACACAACATCATAATTCCAGCTGCCTTAGGAATGGTCAATGAAATCCTTGACCAGAAGATAAGAGTGGTTTGGAGGGCAGGGTATTTGAATTTTGAATTTTGGCAATCTTGAAATCTATTTGTCTTCCCATCTATGAAGCACCAACACTTCGAATAGAATGAAGTATCCATGTCGAACACTTTTTAGACACCGATACGTGCTCGACACGTGTCCGACACAGCTGAACACGTGTTCTATTATTTTATTATCTTTTATTTTTAGGACACGGCTGGGACACGTGTAAAACACGGCAGGACACTTTTAGGACAGGGTGAGGCACTTTTTTAGTATATTTTTTAGCTCCATTTTTTGTATAGGTCATGTATATTGGCCACTTTTTATGTTTTCTTTATATATGATAATGATTGAATAATTAATTAAATAATTATAATAAGTGTTTAAATTTTATGGAGTTTATGTTTTACCACACTAACTTCATTTTTTTAACAAATCATCTTTATATAATAAAAATAACACACATTTTATATGGAATATATATATGTCCCGCCCATGTTGTGTTCTTAAATTTTAAAAGTAACCATATTACCTTGTCCTTGTCCATGTTCATGCTTCTTAGCTTCCCATATATTGACACTATCTCCTGCTGAGATGTTCCATCTACAACCTGACAAAATCAAGTCTCTACCTTCAAGAATGCTAAACCAAATTCAAGAAGGTCGGTGTCCTTTAGTCGGTCCTTATATTTTCTTTCTGGTTACATATTCATGTCACCTTTAGTTTATTTTATTATTTTAGAACGATCACTGTCTACAATTAGCCGAGCCACTAAAGGCTATTTGACTCACTGTCATGTAATTATAATACATGATTATATGAGTATAAGATAACATAATTTATTATTTCATTACTATATTTATTTATACAAAATATTAGTAATTTTACAAATAAAAAATTTTTTAGACTCATGATAATATATAAAATATCAAATATATAATGTGCTATTATTATTATTAAAAATAATAAAAATATTATGTATTTGTATAACAATTCAATATTACAAATTTGATAGAGTTATAATTCAATATTATTCTTTATTTAAATAATTAATAGCATGCCTTCTTTACTTCTTTTATAATTGATATTTTTCTCTATTCTAAAAATAATTTTTTACAAAAAATATTATTGCTATAATTAATAAATAAACCACTAATATATAAAAAGATCTGGAAATGTAAATAATTAATCACTGCATTAGTAGAGAAATAAAACGATAAATTAAAAGGTAGAGAAGAGTGACAAGAGAGAAATTTATTTATTGATAACAAGACATAATGAAAGTAGCTTTATTGAACTGTGTCATCATCATCATCTCTCTCTCTCTCTGCCACACTTAATCATATTTATAATAAGCCTTGGCTATGTAAACCACAATGCCAAGAACCATTACGACAAGCACTGCCAGGATAAATAATGTAAACATTTCTTTTTTCTTATCTGTAAAAACCAAATTCCATCACATTGTTTCACTGATGATGTTGATATATATAGATATGTAAGATCATTTCATATCCATGTTATGTGATAACAGGTTTGAGTGGGTGAGCTCATCATCCATTGTTACCTATATATAAATAGAATTCTGTAGTTTTCATTACACTTTTTTTTTTTTTTGGGTAACATAAATGTTATTTTCTCTTTCTCTTCTGATCAAGAAACATAAAACCTAAAGCAAGGAATCTTCACTATTTCTTTATCTTTACACTATTATTCTTAATTAATTAAAGTCTTCACCATTAAAATCAAATAAAAAATCATTAATGATTCCATAAAAAAATAAAACAAATAGCAATTAGAGGTAAATAGAAATAATCACTGCATTACTGATAAATTAAAAGGTAGAGAAGGGTGAGAAGAGAGAAATTTATTTATTGATAATAATAAGACATAAC
This sequence comes from Mallotus japonicus, assembly GCA_949634005.1. NCBI lineage: Eukaryota > Viridiplantae > Streptophyta > Magnoliopsida > Malpighiales > Euphorbiaceae > Mallotus > Mallotus japonicus. The sequence goes on along the minus strand of CATIWK010053156.1, from coordinate 7,622 downwards.
GAAAGCATTTCCAAAAAAAAATAATAAAAAATAAAATAAAATAAAATAAGACATAACGAAAGTAGCTTTGTTGAACATGAACTGTGACTGTGTGATCATCTCTCTCTGCCACACTCCATCACAGCCAAATGCTAATTATTTGACCAAGAACAAAGATAGCCATTTCCAAGATAAATATGAACGTTTCTTTTTTCATCTCTGGAGAATGAAGATGTAGCTAGCCAGCGATTAATGTTGATGATGATGATGCTGATGAGACTGCAGTCTGCTACTGGTATGTATATATTTATAGGAGAGAGGATGCACGGTGGCTTTTGAAAATTCTGATGATCAGTTTAATTAATTTCTTGAAATCTGCCATATTCATGTATAGTATAGTATAGATGCTTCGTCTTCTGAGTCAATTTGCAATTAACGAGAGATAGAATTGCATGCATGAATCTTTATCTGGCAGCACACACAAAAATATTTTCGTCCTTTCGACTTTTCAAAATTTTAACATTGTCTTCTTCAGTTTTTATTTGGGTATAATGTTATTAATGTGGTTTAACATTTTAATAATTAATCTTAATATGTGATTTTTTTTTGTGATGAAATAAAATAGCCCTAATTATTTAAAAAATTCTGAATCTTATAAGTTTTAACAATTTTAACATATTTTTTCAACTTTTATTTAAACAATTTTAAAGTTTATATATTTTAAGAATTTTAATATATTTTTTAAAATTTATAAAAAAATCATAAATTTTACAGCTTTCAACCATTTTAATATATACTTTAAAATTGATCAACAAAAAATTTCTATTTATTAAACTAAATTTTTTCAATGAATATTTTAACATCTGATAAAATATTATGTTGATATAGTACAATTACCTTTTAATTAAAAAAAATTAAGGAGTTATCAAAAAAAATTTCCTTAAAATATACTATTTGAAAATAAAAATGTAATACTTTAATTTGTCATAAGTTTGCAATTATTTATACGATATTAAAATATCTTTTTCATTTTAAAATTATAAATTTTACACCTTTTGATAATTTTAACATGTTTTTATTTTAAAATTTTTTTTCATTGTCGTATAAGTAATTCTAAATTTATAACAAATTAAAATACTATTTATTTTAAAATGGTATATTTTAAGAAAAAAATTTTACTAACTCATTAAATTTTCTTTTTTAATTAAAAAATTTGGTGTCATATCAACATTAAATACTACAACATTTTCTAAGATGTTAAAAAAAATTAATTGAATAACTATAATTTAATATTGGCTTAATTATTTAAAAAATCAAGTTTTAACAATTTTTTTGAAAATTTTTTTAAAAAATATATGTTAAAATTGTTAAAAATTATAAAGTTTATGATTTTTTATAGATGTTAAAAGAATATATTAAAATTATTAATAGATATAAAATTCAGGGCTCTTTAAGTAAAAGTTGAAAAAATATGCTAAAATTGTTAAAAATTTGTAAATTAAGTTCAAGATTTTTTGAGTAATTAGACCATTTATTTTTTCATTAGTAATTTTATGTGTATTATATTCATCAGAATTATTGATGTAACATTAACATGTTATTTTTTTCATATGACAATTACGTAGACATTGATTTATTATTTTTTCATATTACATGATGATAATGTGGTACACCACATTAACTATTTTTTAAAACAAAATAGTGCTGAGTTTTTTCAGTAGAGTTGATGTAAATAAATTCCCAAAAAAAAGAGTTGATGTATATAAAAGTGCTAATATTAGAACCCACATAATTAAAAAAATATAAAAAATTATCCAAATATAAAACCACATGATATATATATATATGTATAAAGCAAGGAATCTTCATTATTATTTTTTGATCTTGACACTAATTTAATTTAGTCAAATATTCTTCATTAAGTCTTAACCATTAAAAATAAATAAATAAACAAATAAAACACATCACTAATCATGTGGAGAATATATAAAAAACTAAAAAAATAAAAAATAAATAGCAATTAAATGTAGAGAATATATAAAGATCTGGAGATGTAAATAACGAATTCACTGCATTGCTGATAAATTGAAAGGTAGAGAAGAGTGACAAGAGATCAGAAATTTATTTATTCATAATAATAAGACATATATAATGAAGCAGCTTTCTTGAACTGTGTCATCATCTCTCTGTCGTCACTCAGTCTCTGCCATGCTTAATCATAATTAAAAGCCTTGACCACATGAACCACAATGGTAAGAACAAAGATAAACACTTGCAAGACAATTGCAAACATTTTTTTCCTTCTCTGAAGATGTAGCTAGCGATTGATGATGATGATGAGGGTTCCTGCTAGTGTAGTGCTGTGGTTATTTATAGATGAGAGGATGGTGGGTTGCTTGTGGTTATTTATAGGTGAGAGGATGATGCATGGCTTTTAAAATTCTGGTGATTAGTTTAATTAATTTTTTTGGAATCCGTTTTACTGCTATTCATGTGACGATGCTTCTTCGTCTTCTGAGTCAATTCGCAATGCATGAATGGCAACACACATATTTTCAAATTTTTAACATTAGTTTTTTAAATTTTTATTTGAGGATAGTACCCAAAAGAAAGAAAAAAAATATATCATAAGATTACTTTTTTTTTTTTTGAATCAAATCATAAGATTACTTTAATACTTTAATAATTATTGATATGTGATTTTTTATGATATTTAGTGTATATATATATATATATTATAATAACATGTCGTTTTTCTATATAACATGATGCAGGCTTGGTAATTACTTGGTGTTAGTATGCTATTTTTTTTTTCTCAATTTTTTTAATAATAAGGTTGTATAATCTAAATATTAATGGATTGCATGATAGTGGATAGTTTTTTATTTTTAAATTGACAACGATAAAATTCGGACTCTACACCTAAAGATACCCTTAAAGAGTAATTACCACTTAATTATTTCCTCATTAAAGAGGAGGTCATATATAATGTGGTATTAATATAAGATCTGTCATTTGTCATATTACATTTAAGTAGTCTAATAGTATAACTTCCTCTAAAGCATCAATAAATCAATAGTTGAATCTCTATTTCTTCATCTGTTGTTAAAAAAAAAAAAAAAGTACGGCCTCAACTTAATTTATCTAAGAGGAATAAAGTTTGATTTGGCTATTAAACTTTTCGCAAAAGTTCAATTTGGTCCAAAATGACCTTTTGAGATCATTTTAACCCAAAACTTGCAATTATTGTATCATTTAAACCCTTTTCTAACAAATAATGGAGAGTGTAATACACCTCTTGATTAAAAACTAAAAAGAAATTAAAAATGGTTAAACAATAGAAATTAACATTAAAAATGGTTAATAGAAATAAACATTATGAATAAAAAATGCTATGACCACTACTCCCATTCTGCTTTAACTCTTCCAAAGCCACCACCTCCGTCAGCTCCACCACCTGTACCACCTCCAAGGCCACTACCTCCGCCAGCTCCAACTCCCACACCACCTCCAAGGCCACTACCTCCACCAGCACTACCACCAATTCCACCGCCTCCACCAGCACATCCTCTGCCACCAAATAGATATTCTGCTGTGGCTTGTGGCTATATCAACAGCTTTTCCAGGCCTTCTCCATATCCTGATTTGGACCTTGTCTCGAAACTAACCATAACTGTCTTGTAACAGAGCAGCAAAAACACTTCCCCAATTTGCCTTTGTGCACCTTTGTGCACAACTATCTCGGAATCACCTTTGTGCAACTTCTAATTTGCCTGCTCTGTAACTTTTGAGGAGATTGATAGAATAACTAGCACCCTCACTTCCAATGCTTCCAAAACTATGTGAAGGTTAACTCCAACAACTAATCCATTAACGCTCAGCCGATACTTGACATGAATTATACCAGAATCAGGCTCAAACCAAACTATAATTTCCATGAACTTCACGAGAACCTCTTGAATCTACAAACCCAAATCCAATTCATCTAAAAGACAGTCACAAACTCAATAAAAATCACAAATAAACATCAATTACGTCAACATAGTAACAATAACACCCCATTTGGTTGCCAAGAAATCGCACATTGTCTTGCTTCACAAAAATAAACCATAAAAACACCATATTCAATCGAAAATTTTTACCTAATCAAATCCATTAAAAACTGAATTTCCTCAGCAACAAAACAGAGTGTGAATCAATGAATCAATATCAATCCAAAAATGGGTGTTTAAATACAAATTCCAAATTCCACCGCATTATGCAACTTACTTCGAAGAAACATAGCATGAATTGCCATAATGATCCTCCATGAATTGCCACCATTCCCATAACCACAAAAGGAACAGAGCATGAATACCAAAAAAAATGCATATACTTCGAAGAAGAAGAAGAAGAAGCAGCAGCTCAAGGAACCTATTGTGCTTTTGGGTGTGTTCGTTGGCTTTATGAATTGGAGCATCATAGTCTCTGCAAAGAATCGCTCTATCTTCTTGACAAAACAAGAAAGGTTGTTTCTCCAGCGGGTATAATTCAAAATTTCTTAATAAATTGATTAATCAAGAATCAAGAATAGGATTTTATAAAACAGCTAAACGGAAAATTTTACCTAGCAAACATCGCATAGAGGGAAACTTTTAGAGGAAGGATGGAGAAGGGAAAAACGTTGATGTTTGGAAGCGAGCTTGTTAGCGTGGTGGACGCGGTGGTCACAGGCATCGGAGAGAGCTGCTTCGTTGGTGGTGCAGAACACGGATGCCTCATCTTTACTACAAACGTCGCACTGAATCTTCATCTAGCCAATACAAAAAGCCCCTTTATTGATGGTTTTGTTGTTGACTAGTAATAGTTTTTTTTTTTTTTTGGGCGATACTAGTAATAATTATTACTAAAGAAATAATGAAGAAAAGAGACGAGGAGGAGGAGACGGCGGCGGTTGATGGCAGAGGAGACGATCCAAAACTTGAAAGAGAGTGCAGCAAAGAGAATAAATATTGTGTTTATTTAATTAGCTATTAATTCAATTTTGTGTTTTTTTTTTTTTTTTTGAGAAAATGGTTCAATTTTGTGTTTAATTAGCTGTAATTCAATTTTTATTTCACTCAGTTTAATCAACAGGTGTGTTACATGTTGTAGTAAAATGGGTTAAAATGATACAATAATTACAAGTTTTGGACTGAAATGCTCTCAAAAGGTCATTTTTGGTCAAATTGAACTTTCGCGAAAAGTTTAAGGGCCAAATTGAACTTTATTCCTATCTAAAACTGTTAAATAGTAAAAATCACAAGATTTAATTTGTTAATAAAAAAAACACATAATTTAACCTTTAATATAGAATTTTCCTTTTTTTGTATCACATATAACCAAACCATACAAAAGTCACCTAGCTACCTATATTCACTTTTGTTTGATATATGTATCAAGGTAATTTTAACATATACTCACATAATTTCATATTTGATATTTAGAATATCAATAACATTTTTATAGCCTTATTACGGTATATAACCAAAAAAATATATATTTTTATAGCCAATAGAATAATTTTTACAAATTAGATTTGTTGTACTACTTCATTTCCTATAAGTTTTTTTTTCATATAGTTGATTTCTGATATTACCCATTTATTAGATTTGTAATCACTATTTATTGATCTTGACTCTATTATTCTTAATTAATTGAAGTCTTAACCATTAAAAACAAATAAATAATCAAATAAAAAACATCACTAATCATTCCATAAAAAAAAATAGCAATTAAAGGTAAATAAAAATAATCAATTAAAAGCTAGAGAAGGGTGAGAAGAGAGAAATTTATTTATTGCTAATAATTAGACAAAACAAAAGTAGCTTTAGCTTTAGTAATTTAATTTAGTCAAATAAATATTCTTAATTAATTAAGTCTTAACTCTTAACTATTAGAAATAAATAAATAAACAAATAAAACACATCACTAATATATATAGAAAGATCTGAAAATATAAATAACTAATCACTGCATTAGTAGAGAAATAAAATGATAAATTAAAAGGGGTAAAGAACTGTCATCATCTCTCTCTGCCACACTTAATTATATTCATAACAACCCTTGATCATATGAACCACAATCACAACAACAATAATGATAAAAATATACTTTTGTTGTTGGCGTCTCATCTGTTTGAAAAATTCTGACTGTTCACGTTTAATGTTTTGAAAAATTCGTGTGATTTCTTGGAAAAATGTTGATTGTTGAAGTCTTCTGGCTTCTTCATAAATTTCAAATTTTAACATTTTGCCATCTTTCTCCATTTCTTTAACATCCTCCAATATCTTCACCATATTATTGTTGAGTTGAGCTCGCTGAACCAGCCGAAAAATACAGCATTTTCCCAGTGATTTTAATGTTCCGATATAAGAATGTGCTTTTTCCACAATTGCTTCCTCTCGTCTGATCCAATCTTTGTAAGCTTTCATATTTGCTTCAATGCTATATTGGTTGATCAAATCTTGCACATCGCTTTTAATGCATGCAATGAGTCGACTCTTTAAGCTACTATAGTTTGCTACCAAGTTGTTTGAATCTGCTATAATGGCTTCTATCTTTGTAAAAAATTCCATAGCGAAATTTAATCACAGTTCCTAGTTCACAGACATGACAAAACAAAATTGTATTAACCATTCTGTTATTAAAAATAAATCTCACACAAATTATAATATTAACAAAATAAATTGAGTTCATCAAATCATAAAAATATATATTTTTTTCATTTATAATATATTAATTAAAATTACATATTTAACAATAATTAAAAATATGTAGTTGATTTTATTTGTGATCATTCATACAACTAATAATTTAAGAAAAATATTATTTTTATTTTTAATCATTTTGATATTATTTTAATGAATTTTATTGTTATTATGAAAATTAAATAATAAAATAAGTCATAAATAAATAAATAATATAAAATTAAAATTTTTTTGTAGTTTTAGGATTGAAATGTAAAAAAGAAAAAAGTTTAATTTTAAGGGACGACTAATAAAAATTTGTTTTGATTGACGAATAAAATTAACAGAAAATTTTTTAAAACTTATAAATTTTATTATATAAAAAATATTGTTTGTAGAAGTGTAAAAGCAATATAAATTTCTAGGACTGAAAATATAATTATTCCAAAATAAATTGACAAATATTTTATAATCAAAATACAAATACCTGTTCTATTTAAAAAAATACAAATAACTCTTTTATTTAAAAAAATACAAATACCTCTTCTATTTAAAAAAATACAAACACCTCTTCTATTTAAAAAAAATACAAATACCTCTCCATAAATTGACAATTATTTACAATCAAAATATGAATACTTCTTCCAGCAACCCAACAAATGTGTTGACTAAAGTTTTTTAAATAATAATGTTATTAGTAATATAACAAATCGACAATTATTTTTAATAAATAATACAATCAAAATACAAATTTACTTTCTAGCAACACAAAAACACCTTTGAAATTTTTTAAATAGTATTTTTACTAAAAATATAAGCACATTTAACCGAATTTACAATTATTTTTAATAAACAATACAATCAAAATACAAATACCTCTTCCAAAGCTGCTAGATCTGCAAATAAATGTAGTCAGGCTGTGTTGGAGAATATATC
>CATIWK010053134.1:0-11615 GCA_949634005.1 Mallotus japonicus | reverse complement strand
ATATAAATAAAATAATACTCTTATTATTTTTAGAAAATTTATTAAATTAAAGTTTATCAAGTGAATAATTAAAATTAAATTTTCATAAAATTTTTTATTTATTTTGTATCGAATCATATTTTAAAAAATAAAGTATATAATTTGTTTAATAATATAATTTTTGTAAGAAAAATAGTATAATTATCATTTTTAGATACTTTTATAAAATTTAATAGAAAAGAGTTAAAGTTATGATTAATTAATCTTTATCATTTATTTATTAGTTGAAAATAAAAATTACATTAAATTACTTTTCAGTGAATAAAAGTATTAGTATTAAAGATACCGAATATTTAAAATGTTTTTTTATTAAAGTTGTAACTAATTTTAAATTTAATGAGATTGTAATATTAAATTTTTATATAAAGAAAATATAATTTTTTATTATTTTTTTAATTTTTTAATGTAAAGAAAATATTGTCATGACAATAAAATCCAAAAGAAAAATTTAATCGTGACATTAAATTGACATATAAAAAATGATAAAAAAAATTATATTTTCACTAACAAATTAAATTTAAGAAAAATTTAATCATGACATTAAATTTAATTGTTTACTAGTTAAATTTAATTTAGTAAGATCCATATAATTATGTTATCTAATTTGATTTATGTTAGATAAAATATAGGTAGACCTAATTAAAATTGAAAAAACATGTATTTTTAACAAAATTACGATTTGAAAGTTGGGTACCACAGTAGGAGTGGGTCAAAATATTGGGTACCGTGGGTGAGAATAGAAGTAAAAACATGTAGCTTTTTGTACATGTGGCTGGTCCCACAGACATGTGGAGCCACGTGTGCGAGATTGATGATGTGGCTACAGACACATGGTGCCACGTAGTCGATCCCACTGACACGTCAGAGCCACGTTATGATCAGTGGCCGGAAAATTACTTCGAACTCTTTATTGGTAACCGGAGCAAAAGTTGGACAGTTTTGTGTTACGTTTTGAAAGTTGGGTACCACAATGGTCACCGGCGCAAATGTTGGGTACCATGGGTGAAAGTAACCCATTTTTATATATAACATGGATTATAACAACTTCACTCCTATTAGTTACACGGTTTTTCTAATTTAGTCCTACAACTTTTAATTTAATAATAGAGTTCATTAAATAATTAAAAAATTACTCATTAATCCTACTCTGTAATCTTTAACGGAAAGTGTACACATTACTGGAAGCATTCCCATGTGGACAATGATGTCATTAGTAGTGCAGCCATGTTGGACTGTCATGTCACACAAGTGCTTCCACTAACAATATTTTATATATTAAAATAATGTAACATTTAAGAGGGAAAAAAAGGAACACCAATAATAATAAAAATATACAACACCTCTCGTATCCTACTACCGCCACCTTAACCTAGCCTCTCCTAGCTATTATAGTATTGTTGTCTCCACCTATTGCCAATTAAAAATAGATCTAACACCACCACTCTCCACCTAATCTCCATCATCATTGGCTCACCCAATGACCACCAACAATGTTTACTGTTGTTGTTTTCATCTTCTCTAAAATTGCTACCTCCATCCAATTATCGCTGGTAGCCTCAAGTGAATTGACATGAGTTAGCCCATGGTCTATTATAATAATTGATTGTTGGCTTTGTGCTTAGGAGGATTTTCAGTTGATTTGTAGTAGTTAATAAATGCTTTTAGTTTACATAACTCAATGTATTTAGTTAAGTAATTATGTATCTTTGAAGGCTTTTTTAGCCTTAAAGATTATGAGCAATGAAAGGCTTAAATGGCTTAATTATATAAGCTAAACAAATTGTCATTTTCTTTTGTTTACTGATTTTTAGTATATAATGAAAGTTGCAGAGGGCTATATTATACTTTTAAGATAAAAACAATAGAAAATGAATAAAAGAAGAAAGTGCTTTGTTGACCACTGTATTGAAAATAGAATAAGGTTGAATCAAACTATGAAAAGCAGGATAAAATTATCTTTAATGCTGCAAGTTGAATGATATAATATTCATTCTTGTGCAAAATAGCTTTGAAACAAAATAAAATACTATATGTCCAACACACTGCCAGCAGTAAATATAACAACAATTTGTCAACCACATGACTACCTTTAAGAGTTCTAAAATGACTCTTTAGGAAAAAATAGTTAGCTGAGCAAATGGTCCCCATATCATTTATGGATAAAAAATTTTCCATATATTCCTGGTTGAGAAGAACCCAATCCAAGAGGCAACCATATCTTCTTCTTGTTGGAGGCTACATCATCTACTTCTATTTGCTTGCCTTTTTCTTAATCTTTTTCAAGCTGAACAAGCTTCTCAGTGACTCTTTTTTGTGTAGCTTTTCCTTCGCTTGTAGATTCATGGCTTGCCTTATTTTTTTGTTGGTGGCTTGAAAGCATTTGGCTTCTTTTGTATAGCTACTGCAGATTTAAAAGCATATGGAGGTAAAACAGCAGCAAATCTATCCGTCAAGCCTTGACAACAGTAGATCAAGTGGTAATAGTATGAGATCGAGTATGAATATGAACATATCTTGTACTAACAGTAGTAGCAGCAGCAGCAGTTCTTTTTCTACCAACACTAGCAGGTCGACTCATAGTTGGTTCAACTATTATTTCTGCTACTTGTTGAACTGGCTCTCGAACTGGTTTTGATGTTGTTTTAACTCCTTTTGTTGAATTTGTTGTTGGTTCGGGCGTTTGGTTGATAACCTGATATGTTCATATATCGAAAAAATACAGTAAGAGCAAAATACAAAACATACATGGTAAGCAAGCAACATTTCACTTCACATGCATACATGTGAACCATATTCCACTTCAAGCTGAATATCGATCATCATATCATCTGTCCCAGCAAATAAATCTGAACTGCCTTCATTCAATATCCTACTAGTGCCCTATCAAATATATTTTTCTATATCTTTTAACACATCTTCATATAATAATTATACAATGTATACTCACTATACATATAAAATACTACTCACATCAGGTATCCACTGCAGTATATGTATAGGTGTGAGAGTTTGTTAAGTATGTTGGCCATTGTTATTATTTTTTCTAACCTATTCATAACAGCCATAAGAGTAAAAAATATTATATTATCAATAGTCTAAAATTGAACAAGATTTTAACAAATTTAAATGATAAGAGTCCATATGAACTCACAGGCATTTTTGGTCTTGATATGTCAGCAGCAGTCGTTGAACTTGTAACTCCATGATATCTTTTGTTGGGCCCTTTTGTACCACAAATGGTATAAGTCATTACAAACCCTTTTCTAACAACCCTCTCATTTTTATGCTATTTTAAATCTCCTCATCGTCCTTCCTTCTTAAAATGGCTATTCTACCTTTGTTTTCTTTTATTGGCTCAGGTAGAATAATTGGTGTATAATCACTGTTAGCCCACAGATCCATGCTATTAGTTGGATTGATAGTATAACTATATGTCTTAAGGAAAGTTTCCACCTTATAACAGTCATCCAAGTACAACTCAGGAATCTCATTATTGTATGCTAAGGTAGACAATGCATGGCAGCAAGCAAAACTTGATATGTTCCATTTTCTGTAATAACAAGTTATGTCTTTCTTATTCGCTATAAATCCCCCACCTAGTCCTACTACCTTGTAAATGTCACCACTAGACCACTCAGAACTGTATAACCAACTCTATTTTCTAAACTTCTCTATTTTTTAAGAGGCTTAGGACAGAACTCAGTGTTTTTTCTTCTCATCCAATCTCTCATCTTTTGAATTCTTTTCATTAGATAACTAAGAATCATTTCATTCATTATAATAATGCTCTTGGTTCTTGCTGTAAGAATAACACTGTTAACACTTTTCACATAAATTGTTTAGGAGGATATCACACTTCAGATGATCCTGAAAGTGTGACTTAGTCCAGTGTTGGGGAGCTATGTTGTTAAAGTATTCATATGCACCTAGGGAAATCTCAGCTATTTTTTCCATGTATTTGGTAAATAGTAGGACATAACTAGCTCTAGCAGCACATTCTATGAGTTCTCTCAATTATTTTCATATGAATCTTTTTCTGAAGTTACACTTGATATGTCTAACACAGAAACGATGCTCTGAATTGGGGAATAACTGCTCAACAATAGGTATGAGACCCTAAATTCATTATATTTGCAAATGCATAAAATAAGACACACTTCATCAGTAACTTAAAAGTCTAAAATTGAATCATTCAAATTAAATTATTTAGGGACAGAAATTAAAGTTAAGTTAAGTCACACCTTTTGTCTATCGCTCATAAATGTCTAATGGTAGTTGTTTGTGATCTCCAAATCCTCTGCCAGTTGACTAAGAAACCATAGCCAATTTTCTTTGTTTTCTTTAGCCATAGAAGCATAAGCAATTGGATAGATGCAATCATTTGCATCTATCCTAACAATAGTTAGAAGATGCCCACCAAATATTCCCTTTAAAAAGTGACCATCAAGAAACATCTTTCAAAGGGCCAAGGCAAATATACATGCCTCCGAATACTCCAATATCCAATTAAAATTTAACAGTTGAGCCAGGATTACTCTTAATTAGCTCAAGTTTGTAGTCATGTAGCCTACTAATTTGCTCTTTTTCATTTCCATTAATCATTTTAAGTGCAATCTTTCTACCCCTCCATACTTTTACCTTACTTACATTCACTTCTTGATTTGCTTTCACATCACTGATAATGTCATCCACAGACCATGAGGGATCAACCCTAAATGTCTCTAAGTATATTTCAACTATCCATTGTGCATTTACATGCTTTATGTCGTGATCTTTGTAACATGTGTGCTCAAATTTACCTGATTTTATCTGAACTATACTCTTACAAGTCACCATTAATGAAGCCCATATGTAAAAGGGACAGCCTTTGGAGCATATTACCTTGTACTTTTTTTTGTTATTTGACTTGAACTTCACTTGAAACCTATGCACAATTGCATAATTTCTAACAGCATATTTAAAACTGCTCAAATGACCTGAATTTCATCTCAATCTTAAAACTAGGATTTGATAAGTATTCTTCACGAAACTCAGGAAACTTAGGCTTTTTAGAAACTGTGCCTTCTTCATCACTACCTGAAGAGGATTGCAAATCAGATTCAGTATCAATAGTATCTTTAGAAATGTCATCAGCATCTCCCATTATTGTTTTACTCTTCATTATGTCCCTCTCAACATCTTGGTCTGCAAATTGATCAAATAGTTGATCAACATTATCATCAACATCATCTTCCTTCAAATCATAATCTGAATCAACAAAATCACTGTCATTTTCTAGTTCAGCATCTTTACCATCTTCTATAGCGTCACCCTCATCATCCTCACCATCCTCAACAACATCAGCCTTACCATCCTCACCATCTTCGACGGCCTCAGCCTCATTATTTTCTTGTGTATTAACATCAGGTAATTTTGTCTCATCCCCTGCATTTTGTCCTTTTAATAACATCTCACATGTATTTCCTACGTTATTAATGTCTTTCGCATACACATTTATCATCTTTGAACCATCAACAAGCAAGGACATCTCAATCGCATTATTATCATTGACTAGATTTCTTAAACCACTATTAATATTCTTCTTTGGATGCAACCAGTAGAAACATACACTTGCAGGATTTAAACCAAATTCCCTAGCCATGCTATCAATTTCAAGTTTAGAAATCTTGTTAGAACTACAGTAGTCTATGAATTATAATATTTTATGTTCACAATTCCCATTTGCATTCATCGACACATTGAGTATATGAATAGAGAAGTACTCATCAATGCTTGCTACATTACATAAATTTGACCCATTTTAATTTATAGAAATAATCATAAGAACACAGAATAAAAAATGTCATATTTATTTTGGTCAGTAGCAGGTCGATCCATAATAAAAAATGTCATTTTGATTTGGTTAGTAGCAGGTCAACCCATAATAAAAAAATGTCATTTTGATTTGGTAAGTAGCAGGTCGACCCATTTTAACTCAAAAAAAAAAAAAATCCCAACAAAATAAACACCTACAGTAGTTAGGAGTCCTTTGCCCATTTTCTCTTCTACGCCAATCGATTGTCCTCTTCTATATTTTCCACGACTTTTTTGTTTCAAATTTCGCAAAACCAAAATGACAGGAAGAGCAATTTCAAAAACACATTGATTGAGAAGAAGAAGACGAGAATGAGATGAGGAATTAGGGTTTAAAGTTGCTCAGAAAATTAGAGAAGACGACTTAGAGAATTAGGGAAATTTGATATTTAGGGATTACACTGTAACGTTAATATGTACAGTAACTTAACGTTAGTGAACAAATGAAAGAGAGTAAATAATAAAAATTACCTAGCTTTTTACTAAAAGGTTTATGTTGATGTGTCATATGATGTGGTAACTCCGGTAAGCCACGTCACAAAAAATGACCATAAATTAGCAAGGGACTTCCATGTGCAAGATAAATTGATGTTAAGTAATTAAAAAGAAACAAATTGAAGTTTTGGCATCATTTTGTAATTAAGTGCAAAGTTTGGTGACCGTCTGTATAATTTACCCCACTTGTATGACATGACAGTCTAACGTGGCAATATTTTAAATGACATTATAACCCACATATGCATACTTCCAGTTACATATACACTTTTTGTTAGAGATAATAAAGTAGGACTAATAAGTAATTTTTTAATGATTTATTAAAATTAATTGTTAACAATAAAGGTCATTGTTCGAAATTGAAAAAACCGTGTAATGATAAGTCTGAATTTCTTATTATTCCTATATAATATTATTTTAGTACTTTTAAATAGAATAAAATAGTACCATATAATTCGAAAATGGATGTCGATGTTCTCTATGTGTTCGAATTCCATAGCCATTAGAAATTTATATTTAATTTAGCCATTCAAAGAAATTAATAATAACTAATAATTATGGCATTAAATACCAAAAAAAAAAGTTAAACTATTATCAAAAAATTTTAATTACCTTTTCAAAGTATATTTTGGTGTAATTAAACTTTTCATATATGATTTTAGTTTGTTATATATTCTAAATATTTTTATAAATAACAATTGAACTTAACCGATTACTGTGAATATTTAAATTTATTTGAAAGAAATTAGATATATAGTTTTTTTAATTACTACAATTACAATCCAATATGTTTATTAATTTTTATTCTTTGATGTTTTATTTTTTAAAAATTTATCCGAGTGTAAAAAAATTATCCTTAAAAAATTATTTTATGTTTTAGACAATGATTTTAAAGTGAAGAATTACTAGTCCAATTTATCTATGAGTATAAAAATTATCCTTAGAAAATTTATTGACCAAATTTATTCTAACGTGTATTAGTTTTTTATTATGAGAAAATAATTATTTCAAAATAAAATACAAATTAAATAATATGAATACATTGAGGTTTTATTGTATCAGTTAAAAACTTTGAGAATGTAATTACACCAAAATAAATGAATTAGATTGCAGTTAATTGTTTAATTGTATAAATATTTAGATTTTAAGTATTAACCAAAAAATATTAAGGGTTTAGTTATATACCAAAATAAACTTAGCAAGATAGTTGAGCCCTTTGAAAACAGTTTACAATTTTTTAATGTTTTGCCAATAGTTATTCATGTTAATTAGTTTCTTATACAATGGTTTATAATTGCAAATGACAATTACAATTGCAACTACAAACTTATAACTAAGTTATAAAAAAAAAAAAAAAGTAATCGTATTATACACAATAATTTATGACATTATTATCAACCAAACTTAATTATATAAAGATATGGTAACATAAAAATTCATAATTTATGTGTAAATTATGTAAAATTAAAATATGATTTATAAATAAATGCTTGTTAACTATTAAATAGGTATTATTATATATATATATATTTTTGTTGGAGATATTAAAAAAACTAGGATAAAAAATTTATCGAGCAATTTGTAAAGTGTTTGTCTTTTTAATCCGGTTTTTTAATCTTCTAACATCTTAGCTTCGAGAGGTCTCCTAACTTGAAGTGTACCACCAAATTAATGGCAATAGCAGTGGTACCGGTAGCAATTGAAGGAGGATGTTGACAAATGATGAATGGTTAATGCCAAAAGGTTGGGAAAGTAGTTGCGGCTAGTATTCACCGAAAATGGATGATATTTTGGTCATATATTTGATGAAAACCCACCCCAACTCCGCTACCAATACAGTTTGGATGCTGGACCAGCATAATGAAAATATCACACTCAACTTAAGAGGGTGTGAATGAGTTGTTGAGAGACTATTTCAGGTTAACCAGAGATTTCGGGTTCGATTCCTGGGTACGCAGTTACTTTAAAACTCTTGAGGTAAACCTTTGCCGCCCTTCGGGGTCTGTCCCGGATCGAACGAGGATTAGTCTAGGTATGATACGAGTTTAAAGGTGCCTCTCACAGTTGAGACTCTCTCAAGACACCTCGTGCTTAGACGAAAAAAAAAAAATATATATCACACTCAGACAAATGGGTATTCCACTATTCCCCGTCACAAAATGGCCAAAGAATGAAGAGCTAGCATATACACATCTCAGCTGCCAAGGCCAGCGCTGAAAAGCAACAGCTAATAACTGAAAACTAGTAGTTCAAATGCCTTTGGAAGACTTGAAGATAACGTCATGAAGCTGAGATTATATATAATATGGACTCACAGGCTATAATTAATAAAACTATGAACCTTTTTAATTTAATTTAATTTAATTCAATCACAAGCTGTCATTTTGATTTTGCCCTTCTGTAATCTGTACTCTATGTTAACTTATAGCAAGTAGATTCGTTAAATGAGTTCAAAAGAATGAGTTCTGCTCTGCTTCCAAATAGGTTCTGGTTCATCCAGTGATCAAGAAGCTGAAAACAAAACAAAACAATAAGAGAAGGATTGTAATATTCAGATAACCATTTTAAATTAGCCACCTTCTCGTAATTACATACCAGCTGCATCCTCTCTTGTAATTAACATCCATATTTTAGAATCATCTATCTACTTAATTATAGTTATAGAGAAACAAAATAAGAGCAAAATAAAACCAAAAGCTAGAACAGCAAAAACCAATAATTTTTCTGCTTCACTGCTACATTACATTCATCGCTGTTGATCCATGGATCTCCTACCCTACTGTACATCTACTACAGCTACTTCCTCTCTGAAACCTACGTACCTCTGATCTAGCTACACTTGTTACAAGCTTAACTTAATTTGGTGAAGATGAAAGTTGAGAGAACGCCAGCAGAGATCAGCATAAGAAGCCAAAGTTGCCATTATCAAAGTTGAGAGCATAACTAAAGGGATCGTAATGGAAGCTAAACCTTTGCTTTGACCGACTCTTCATGTGTCTTCTCATCTGAGCTCTAACCCTCCAGAACAAGCTCCTGAACTTCCTCTTCCCGCAAAGAAGCACCGCATTTGGATCAAAGCAAAACCTCATAACACCCATTCTCTTCTCCTGGTAGATTCTTGATTAATAATATATCTATACTTTGTATAAAATATCAGTCTAAAACCCCAATTGAAAAACAAAAACCAAGATATATATGATATATAGGGCAAGAATCATGTATGTGTTTGGGAGATAAGGGAACTTATTCAGCTAGTTTATATAGATAGAATATTGAAAGTGGATATATATTCGAGAGTGGGTTAGGGTTGGAGAGAGAAAGAGGGGGGGTTAAAAAGGCTGGAGAAAGCTGAGCGAGTGAGGATAGGTGCAGCCTGCAGAGCAGAGGGCTATAATATAAAGCTTTGTGCTGTCGCTGCTGAGACTGTGAAAGTCTACTAGGGGTTGTCTGTGCGAAGAGAGGAGGGAAGTCACATGGGGCTTCAACTTAGCTTGATCATGGCTTTGAGGGTACGTTACTTAATACATTGACAAAAGTTGCCCTTGTTACACCATAAGGGCTTTTGCTTTTGATGGCTGCTTCGACTGGATTCGGCAATTTTTGTCATTTTGTATTGGATTGCATTGCATTGTCCAACATGTATTGACTTGACCTTTCTTTTCCAGCTACATGATCCCTTTTTATTTATTTTCTTGCGTTTACATTGATGGACAGATGATTAGATATGTTTTTCTTCTGTACGTACTGCCTCCTCTTTCTCTCTCTCCTTTAAAACATTTTAACTTGTATAACTAACTGTATTTTTTTTCCTCCTCTTCTTCTTCTTCTTCTTCTTCTTTTGAAAAAACAAATTAGTGATAATGATTTTGAAGAGGAACACATTTCTTCTATCAATAATTGAACTTGTGTTTTTCAACAGTGTAATAATTGGACTTTATTATGATAGCCTTTTGCAGTACTTCAACCTTTTTTTTCTGTATTATGTCTGTATATTTTACGGCCATGTGACAAACATATACACACTTTTGAAAAAAAAAAAAAGATATATGTGTATATACTCTGACATAAATAACAAGATTGACAAGATTTTGTTACTGAGGTGGGTAAAATTCGAGTAGATTTTATTAGATATGAAGTCACATATATTACTGCATATAGAGAGATATAATTATCACAGAAGACTAGCAAATTGATTCCCACTAGACTTGCTATGATCGGTAAAACTAAAATGTTCTTGGGATATCGATTCTCTTTAATTTCCTTTCTTTATCACTTTTCTTTTTCTCTTTATTAAATAACCAAAACAAAAAGAGCAGTGCAATTAATCGGTTAACATGAAATCTGGGTTTTGAAATATATATAATAGTAACTAAAAATGAAAGGGTTATAGATAAAGGCTTGTTTTGACCAGCTAGCTAGCAAGTCACGAGAAGAAAAAAAATCAATTAAGTGCGTATATATAAAGAGAGAATTAGAATATGTAGGTGGATACAGTGCAGTGGAAGCTAGTTAAACATGTCTAGGAAAGCTCAAATTCTTGGAGAATTTTATTAATGAAGGTGGAGTGAGGGAAGAAAAGTATAATAAATGGAGCATATATATACATGCATCATGCATGTAGATGTCGGAGCTCGATAGAAGAGCCCGCTGCTCTCGAGAAGAAGAAGAAGAGAGGAGGCAAATGGCATACCGACTTGACCGGTCACTTTCTAATTAATTCATTATTTATCTGCTTTTCTATGTATCTATCCAGGAGCATAGGAAGTTAAAACACGCTAAAAGAGTTAAGAAACTAGTTACACACAGTTGCTTGCTAATATGCGGCCAAATTAAAGCAATGGAGATGGAGTTGAAAGGGTTATTTTCACCCATAGTATTCAATATTTGGACCTGTAACCATTATGGTACTCAACTTTCAAATCGTAATTTAAAAATGACCAACTTTTGTTCCGGTTACCATTAAAGAGTCCGGAGTTATTTTCCGGCCGGTGATGATGACGTGGCGCTGACGTATCAGTGGGACCGGCCACGTATACAAAAAGCTGCATATTTTCTGGGTTATTTTCACCCACGGTACCCAACATTTTGACCCACTCCCACTGTGGTACCCAACTTTCAAATCGTAATTTTGTTAAAAATACATGTTTTTTCAATTTTAATTAGGTCTACCTATATTTTATCTAACATAAATCAAATTAGATAACATAATTATATGGATCTTACTAAAT